>JAOTQR010040728.1:0-15382 GCA_025774065.1 Solanum ossicruentum | reverse complement strand
TCAACTAAACAGGCATCATATAAGAAAATATAACTCTATTGCATCATAATTTATAGATGAACATAAGTTTAGATACAAAAGACTCATCAAATCCTCTACTCAAACGTCCACGAAGCCACTACTCAACCAGTCTAGAATGGTGCCATGACAGGCCATAGACACCTCAACTCAAAGAAAATAAAGATAGACTAAGTCAGGCTCATAAACAAGGACTCCTCCAAAAGAACAAGGAGGGCTTTCTAACTCTGAGAATGTACCAATCCGGGCCTAAACGGTGCGCATACTGAGATCCTCTATTTGTTGTATCTGCATCATAAAAGGTCCAAAATGGACGTCAGTACATGCAATATACTAGTATGTAAAATAGCACAAGAAAAGTAAAACTTGACTCACTCATCTCGACTCAATAACTCGTGCTCAAATCTGTTTATGCAACGTTATAATAAAACATGTTCTTAAAATTATACTCAGTAAAATAGACTCGGTAGTTGTAAACTTAGTTTAAAACTTCTTGATCAATCAATGTTTTGCTTGGGAGTTTGTCTTAACCAACATCCTTATCCCGCTACCTTTAGTTAGGTGATGCATAACGAATCAGCATCGTGCCTATGCCCTCCCTTAACTTTCCACGAAAAAGGCGATCAACTCTCTCTTAGATCCAGAATAAGTGTCCACTTGTGGGACAAGAGTCCCTAAACTAGCTATAGCGACTATCCTACGCTACCAATGAAGTTCTGTGGGTTAAAGTAGAAGTACACTCTCTCCCCGCTTGGTGCTCGATACTCCTCCCAAGATTAAAATATACGCAACTCATCAATTAACTCATTATCGTCTCACCAATCTCAACTCATCAATCAACTTGCCTCAATTATTTAACAATTCAATCAATTAATGCTAGAAATCAAACTTGACTCACTCAATATGGTCATTTGGGCTCATCAATTCACTCATCATGTAATACAAGATATCATATCTAGTAATGTAAGTGAAATCAATGCAAAATACATCTCATGCTTAATCATACTCAGATTACTTAGCTTATGTACTTAACCTCAATCTCAATCCCATTGTTATCCATAAAATTTCACAAATCATGCAATGTAAGATCCATATTGCAAAGTATCAAATACATGTGTGAATCTCATGCCTTTAGTCATGCAATATAGCTCACACCAATACTCACGCAATGTAGAAATTTTCCCATGTAATAAAATAGGGTCTTATGATAAATACAAGGATAAAGTATCAAAATAGGAGAAATTTCTCAAAAATCTATACTGTTATCAAATCTTGACTCAAGATAATGGAGAGGGTGTGTGAAGAAAGAAATTCACACTTTAGTAAGCCTTACATATTGGAAAATCATAGAATAATCGATCCTCGCCCAACTCTTGCTCTTGGATTGCAAAACCCTAGCTCTTTTCTTCTCTCCTCTTTGTTCTCAGGAAAACCCAAATGTGGAATAAGATTTGAATGGCCTTAGGATTCATCTCAAGGCTTTTTTACAAGCCTAAAATCATGAAGTATTTAATTAAAAAATATCAGAATGGACAAAATGCCCCACATTAACTCAGCTGGAATGGTCTACAAAACCCCGACTATGACTCATAGTCCTCACTACGAGTCATAACTGCTCCTCGTAGAAAGGAAGTCTCAAAATCCTGAATCACTAGAAGCCTTTACGAAACTACCTGTTACGAGTCGTAATCCGCATTACGAGTCATGACTGACCCCTCGTAGCTGCGAGGGCCATGAAACTTGAAACACTGCCCAGCCATGAAATCATCCCTTATGAGTCGTAGGCTCCTATATGGGTCGTAACTGCTTCTTGTAGGTAAGATGACCTTGCAGTTTAAAGCTAAGTAACTCTATATGAGAGCTCCACTACGAGTCATAAAGCCCAGTACAAGTCGTAGGGGCTCTCGTAGACCCTCTGCTACCACTTTTTCTCAGATTTCTCATCATCACCTCAACATCATCTGCACATTCCCTTCCAATTAAATAAAAGAATTATGGGATATTACAAATGACGTTGAAGGTCATTTGGCTTTTTCAGCTAAATTACTATTTGCCCTTCCCGAAAGTTGCTTTGAGTCATCTTTGGATGAGTTGAAACGTTAGATTTTGAAAATCATGTAAAAAATTGAAATTTGTTGAAGAAAGAGTTATTAAAGGCTTAAAGTTTGAAATTTTGAATTTTAAGGTAATCTTGAGTTTCGAGTGTCGGAATGCAATTCTGTCGATTCCATTAGCTATGAAATAAGGAACTTGATCCAAATGAAAATAATGGACAGGGCCTACCTCTACCTCTACCCTGAGATGGAGCTTCAATAGTTACCTAATGTGCTGGCTTTTCAGCTCTGCCCATACATAAGGATTTGGTCCTGGCCTTCTGCCAAAAGCATACACAATACTCAGCAACCCCAGAACAACCACACATGACAGAAATTGAAAGAACAAAAAGGGAATTTTATAACACTCTCCGTATCCTCTTAAGGATAAGTATGGACATCTCTACACTGATCCTTAAGACTCTACTTGATTGGACGTGTACACATGCGAGACCTATGGACCTGGGGCTCTGACACCAAATTGTCACAATCCAAAAATTGGGTGTGATGACACTCACTTATAATACCAAGGTAAGTTCGGTTGAACCTGAACAGTTCAACATAATAATAAAAGCTGAAGATAAAACAGTCTAAGATAGAGGATAAGCATTAGGAACTGAACTAAAAACCATCCCAGATGTGGTGTCACATGTACAAGTCTCTGAAAAATAGTCAAAGGAAATATAAGTCTCTATATCTAGTCCTCAAATAGAATATAGTACGATAATGAATCCTCGAGGGTCTGCCGAAGAGACAAGTAGCTACATCTCGAGAAATCCTGAAGCTCGATACTAACACTAGAAAGTCTAACAAGAGAGATCGAGCTCTCAACCTACAAAATGTAGCAAGGTGTGAGCACTAAATAATAGACACTCAGCAAGAAGATCTAAATACAAGCAAAGAAGAATGAATCTCCTTTCACACCAATAACATATCGTATTGAACTATAAACCTGCACTCAAAAGACTCCCAGCACAACAACAACAACAATAAATATATATATATATATATATACACACACGCACATACCCGAACAATACAATAAATTGTTAACACAAGGTATGGATCAGATATACAAGGAATGTCTTAATATACAACTCGATTGTACAACATATATCTCAAGATAGTTTCAGACACTCAACAGATACAATTTGGGCATAATTATCTCATAATCCAATCTCGATAACCGAATCAAGTCACAATCACAAAGTAGAATGGTATGAAATGGAATGAATGTTATGAAATGTAAACAATGTGATGCAATGTCAAATAATTGTGATGCATATTTGTCCTACGACACACATCTGTTGATGTAATCAATTTGGAACCTTAGGAGACATATCTATCCATGTACATGCCCCGGCTCGTGAGGCCTATCCCATATTAATAAATGTATCATGCCACGGCTGGTATGGCCCGTTCCCTATTTCACATCAATGTCGCATGCCACGATCGTGTGTTGTGTGGCCCATTCCATATTTCGTACTAGTGTCATGTGGTCTATTTCCTATTTTATATCAATATCACATGACACAGCGATGCAGCTCATTCCCTATTTCAAATCAGTGGAACTCATTCAAGAATGCACATCAAGAACATATTCATATGATACAATATGAGGAGTGCATGCAAGATCCCACATTACAATATATGCATCAATTCAAGCCAATTATCACAATGTACAAGGTATAATGATTGATTTGTTCCAAGCTTATAGTTAATTTTCTAACCCACAAGTGAAACTCAGCAATAATATCTCTAATGCCTACTATGCTCAAACATACAAGATCCACAATCCCCATTCTAAAATCGCAAGAGATTTTCGGTATCAAAACATAAGTCAATATGTATCACTCTCTAACCTTCATTTTCACATCGCAAGGGGAATTAACAATTTAATCAATTTCTCACAACTTACAAGTTGAACTTAGGTAACAATAATTACCGAATCATTCCAAGTTACAAGTAAAGGAAATATAATGTTCAAGTAAGTTTAATAAGGTTTAGAACCATTTGCCCCAATCAATAGCCAAATCAATCAAAAATTAGAGTTTTCTCCCTCGAATTCACACCCAAAACATCATAATCTAGACAAATATAGATTCACAATCTCAGTATAAAGCTAATTACACTAAAATCAAGCAATTTGGGTGAAAAGGAAAAAATGGTCCAAAATCTCATACTGAAAAAAGCTCCCAGAATCTGAAAAATATTACTGAAAATATTTCCAAGTGATAAGGAATCTAACGGTGAAAACTATTTTGAAATAGAAGTTAAAATGAACTCACAATCATTATTTTTTCATCAAAACTCAATGTCCAAGAGAACTCCAATTTCTCTAATTAAAATTTCCAATTTTCATGTTAAAATCACACATAAACCAAAGGGAATTGAAGATATAAGTTAGAAACAAACTATCCAAAAGCCATGTATTGAAAATTCTTGAGAAATTTCTCCGAAACTGAGCTTAGAATATTTAAAATGGTGAAAATGATAGAACTCATTACTTTAAAAATTAAAACTGTTTCAGGAGGTTTTGTACTCCATGAAAGCGGATATTTATCCTCGAACGCAAAGCTTAGCAGAAACAATACCTCTGCAAATGCGGAGGTGTTCCCGTGAATGCAGAGCCTAAGGATACGGGCCTTCGCGAACGTGATGGCCTACGCCGCAAACGTGGAGGCTTTTCCTCCTAACCAGATTTCAGAAAATCAGCCATTTTTAAGTACTCAAAACGAACCCTCGAGGTTCATTGGAAACCCGATACACACAAATCAGATATGAAACTCTACTAGAAATGACATTCCGACGTCAGTGAAATTATCAGAATTTGATTTCATGGCCTCCTGGACCTGGAACCCGATAAAGCTCGAAGAAACTAGTTAAAACTTGAAATACGCAAAACATCCTTAGAAACTCTAAAATTACAACATGATCATTTCTAGCGTTAGTTTCACCATCCGAAACTACTGAAACTGTCGAAATTTCGATTTGAATTCAACTGAAAATGCAACTTTTGGTCTAAAATTATTATTGTAACTCCAAATTTAGTTCTGTCAATTCTCCCGGACCAAATTCCATATTTCAAAACTAATGGAATCGCATTCTGATGCCTAAAGTTCAAGATGACCTAAAAACTCAAATTTTCAAATTTTAAACCTTTCAAAACTCTTTTTTTTAGCAAAATTCTTGACCTTTTCACAAGGTTTTCAAAATTCAACTTTTCAACTCATCCAAAAATGACTCAAGCAACTTTTAGGACGGGCAAAACTATAATTTAACTGAAAATACCATAAATGACCATCAAGGACATTACAATAAATCAGCTCTATAGATAGCTGGAAACCTATCTTTTATGAGAGAACTAAGCACATAGACATGGATTATCATTTTACTAGGGAGAAAATCCAAGAGGGCCTGATTGTTACTACTTATCTACCTTCAACAGAGCAACCTGCCAATATGTTTACTGAAGGTCTTGGTAAATCATTACATGAGTATTTGATATCTAAATTAGGAATAGAAAACATCTTCATAGCTCCTAGATTGAGGAGGTTGTGAAGAAGATTAACAAATATTATGACGTTCCTTAAGACATGATCACTGTTATCAACAGTGTTAGTTGAACTAGTTAGCACGAGATAGTAATCAACTAACTATTCTATTAAATGATTTTATCAGTGATTAGTTTGTTAGAAAGTTAGTTAAAAATTGTGTTGACATGAGCTATCAATATGTATAAATATAACATTATGTGTTGTAATAGTGTAATAATATAAAGATTGGAATGAGTTCCTTTATTCAATAATCAAACCATTATTGCAAGTTACGAAGCTTCAGTAAAAGAGAAATAAGAACTAGTATAATAACATAAAGAAAGAAGATGAGAAAGCCTAGGGCAGAAGAACAGAGAGAGAGTAAGACAAGTGCTACTAATTCACTGTCTGTTGACTCTTAGCATCCTCTTTGCTATATGTAATTATTTTGTTTCCTTCTAAACTACTCATGTGCTGGATCTTTCCTTCTAGACAAAATATGCCAATCTTGTATCGGGCTTTTTGGTTTGTTTACTCCTTCTTAGCATGGTATCAGGCCCAAGGATGTCGTCAATTGAACATGGGCCCATATCTTTATCAGAGTTCATAGCATTACCCCCTCTTGAATTGAGAACCTTGTCTGTAAAGTTCAAGTCAGGTTGTTTATCAGTAGCACCATCAAGAATAAGAGTTACCTATTCATTCGGACGTCTCTCACAACATTTTAACAAAGAAATATGAAACACAGGATAGAGGTGTGAAGTAGAAGGCAATTCTAATTTATAAGCTACCTTTCCAATTTGCTTGATCACACGGAAGGGCCCAAAGTATTTGCGACCCAGCTAATGGTGTTTCTGCAGCCTCATAGAATATTGTCTATATGGTTTCAACTTAACATATGCCCAATCTTCAACTTGCAACTGAACATCAGATCTGCCCTTGTCCGCAAGGGATTTCATATGATGTTGAGCTTTTATCAAGTTCAGCTTAAGAACAGCTAAGATTTCATTATGCTTGAGCATATATTTTTGACAAAGTCGTTAGCAGAACTTCCTAATATACCTTGCATTTATAGGAGGTTCTCGTCTATATAAAACCTGGAAAGGAGTTAGGCCAACTGAAGTTTAGAGAGCAATGTTGTACCAAAACTCTACCCACGATAACAATGGCATCCATTCTTGAGGATTGCCCGTAGTAAAACAACGTAAGTATTGCTCAATACACTTATTCAAAGCCTCTAATTGTCCATCTATTTGCGGGTAGGTTGTACTCATAGCAAGTGTAGTCCCTTGCAACTTATATATTTCTTTCTAGAAGGATTAAAGGAACCTTGGATCCCTGTCACTTACAATGACTCTTGGAGGACCATGAAGTTTGATAATATTAGAAATAAAGGCCACTGCAATAGATTGAGCAGAGAAGGAAGTCGATAAATGAATAAAATGCCCATACTTAACTAATCGATCAATAACAGTCATGATTGTAAACATACCTTTTGAGCTTGGCAAACAAGTGATGAAGTCCATCATAATCTCCTCAAAAACCATTTCTGGAATAGGTAAGGTTGCAAGAGTCCAGTTGGAGTATGGTGGACATCCTTTACTTGTTGGCAAGTTTGACAAATCATTACAAAGTTCTTGATGTCCTTACGCATATTCTTCCAATAAAAATTGGAAGACACTCTATGAAAGGTGCGAGCAACCCCGGCATGCCCCCTAGTAGCGATGAATGAAATTCTTCAAGCAACTAATTTCATAAAGAAGAATCACTAGGAATAACCAAATGACCCCTAAAAAGTATAAACCTTCTCGAAAGATATAATCCTTGAACTCCTCTGGATTATTTTGTATGTCACGTCGTATCTCCAATAACTCAGGGTGGGTTTTGGTAGCTATACGTAGTTCATCGACCCAAGCACATGTCCAAATAGTGATGGCATTAAAGGAGGCCTCTTGAGGGCATGACAAGGTGTCAGCAGTTTGATTTCGCTTCCTAGGCCTATAATAATCTTAAAGTCATGACGCATGAGCTTACCCAACCACTTTTGCAACTCAAGAGTTTGAATAGTCTGCTCCATCAGATTCTTAAGGGACTATTGGTCAGGAATAATGGTGAAGCGACGACCCAATAAATATTGCCTCCCCTTGGCAACAGACTGAGTAATGGCAAACATCTCTCGGTGATAAATAGAGGCCTTCTGCATACGAGAACTCAATTTTAGTCTATAATAGGCAATAGGGTGCCATCTTGAGACAACACCGCTCCAATTCCTACACCAGATGCAGCAGTCTCCAACGTAAAGTCCTAAGCAAAATTCGGCAAGGCTAACACAGATGTGCTACTGAGGAGGTGCTTTAACATATCCAAGGCCTTTTGGGTCAAATCTATCCACACAGAGGATTCATGGCAGAGTAAGTCAGTAAGTGGGCTAGCTATGGTTGCATAATGTCGAATGAATCGACAATAATATCTTTGAGAGCTAAGAAACTTCGAATAGCTTTTACATTATGTGGAACAGGCCATTGTTGAATGGCATCAATTTTGGGTGGATCACAGCTAGCCCATGATTATATATCACATGACCCAAATAATCAATCTGTTGCTGCCCAAAGGAACATTTAAATTGTCTGGCAACCAAGTGGTAATCAAGTAATGGCTGAAGAACCAAAGGCAAATGCTCCAAATGCAGGGCCCAAGTTAGGCTGTAAACCAATATGTCATCAAAGAAAACAAGTAGAAAACGCCAGAGATATAGTCTCAATATAATATTCATGGTTGCCTAGAAGGAGGAGGAGGCATTGGACAAGCCAAAAAGACCAAAAACTCATAGTGATCTTCATGAGTGTGAAAAGCAATTTTTGGAACATCCTCAGGGCGTACACTAATTTGATCATGATAACCAGATAGCAGATCAAACATAGAAAAATATTGGGAGCCATGTAATTCATCAAACAATTCATCAAAAGTAGGAATTAGGAATCAATCTCACACAATAATGGCATTAAGAGCTCGATAATCAACACAGAAGCGCCAACTATCATCCTTCTTGCGGACTAGTAATACAGGAAAAGAAAAAGGACTAGTAGTCGGACATATAATCCCACTAGCCAATATTTCAGCCACCAATTGTTCCATAACTTATTTCTGGAAGTATGGATAATGGTATGGACGCATATTGACTGGCCTAGATCTCGGAGACAAATGAATGGAGTGATCTTGAGGGCAAAGGGACGGCAACCCCTGGGGTGGTTGGAATATATCCGAGTAATTGCTGAGCAGGCTGAAAAATTAGATAGTTCGTCTTGTGGTTTAGGAGGGCTAGTAGCAACCATCATCAAGAAAAAGTTGGAAGAGATGGCATTGGTATCAATTAAGCGACGAAGACTTTGTAATTGAACCGGTTGAGCATCGATTGGATTATCTCCAACAAATTTGATAGGTGTGTCCTGCAAGGTGAATTCCATGACCCGAGTAGCATAATTTGTTAATATAGGGCCTAGGGTCAGCAACCAGCTTACACCAAAGACTACATCAAACCCATGCATTGAAAGCATATACAAGTCTATCATGAAATCATAATCCTGAATTGTGACAGTCACATCTCGAACCACACTGTCACACCTTGTTTCTCACTTCCAACCAATACTTAAAAGGGTAAGGTAGGAGTAACACTTAAATTAAGAAATTTGGTCATTTGACTTTGCACAAAATTGTGTACTGCTATTATCCACCATCACTTGTACTGGAGAACCTCGTATTTGACCAATGAAATGGATAGATATAGGCGAGTTTCCACCCACTAAGGCATGGTAGAAAATTGCGGAATGATTTTGAACCTCCAGTCACTGATCTTCTTGAGTGATTATTTCATCAAAAGAGAAGGTATCAAGCAAGTCAATGGTAGAGGGTGAATCCTCGAGCAATAGAAGTTGTGGAAGGACCTTACACTTATGACCAGGGGTAAATTTCTCGTCACAGTTGTAGCAAAGTCCCTTTTCTCGTCGAAGTTGCAAATCAGAAGGTGAGAGGCGTTTGAGAGGAACTTTAGGTGTAGAAGAAGAAGCACTTTGTTGCACAACTGTATTAGGCTTAGGGAAAAAAAAGGGTTATGACCTGGACAAGGCGAGTCGGGAAGGTCCTCTTTCCAACTCAAATCGTTGTTCATTCAAATGGGCAAGTTCAATGGCATCTGCTAAGGTGCTAGGTTTATGGACAAGGACAACAGTCTTAATATACAACCGGAGCCTCGAGACAAAGATTTGAACTAACCAGGACTCAGAGATATCTTCAATCTCATTCACATGAGCCTCGAAACGAGATTGAAACTCGCCATCTTCCAATGTTGTCAGAGCTTCACAAAGCGCCCCTTAGGTCCCTCCAAGTTCTGTTTACAAAAGCACTGGCAAAGTTTCTCAGCAAAATGTGTCCAATCAATGAGTTGTTTATTGTGAAAACGCCAACGATACCATTCTAGGACCTCACCATCAAGATAAAATGAAGCTGAAGAAAGCCAATGTGTAGGGGAAATAGCATAAAATTCAAAATATCTTTCCCCTTGAAACACCCAAGCTTCTGCGTTTTTATCACTGAAATGAGAAAGCTCAAATGTTGCCGGTTTGTGGCGCATAGTTGGAGCAATGCCTTGTATCAAACACACATCTGTGGGCTGAGAGCGGACTGGTTCCACCAAATGTACAGATGCATTAGTAATGAGCAATAATTTTTGTTGGTTATCAAATGCAGAACAAAGATTCACAACTTTGGTAGAGAGATCCGAAAAATCTTTTCGGGAAACTGCAAACTCAATGGATTTATGCTGTGAATCACCCATGAGGAGTCTGTAGGATGAAAGCACCAATGTAACAGTGTAATAATATAAAGATTGGAATGGGTTCGTTTATTCAATAATCAAACCATTATTGCAAGTTACGAAGCTTCAGCAAAGGAGAAATAAAAACTACTGTAATAACATAAAGAAAGAAGATGAGAAAGCCTAGGACAAAAGAAGGGGGAGAGAGTAAGACAATTGCTACTAATTCATTGCCAGTTGATCTTAGCATCCTCTTTGCTATATGTAATTATTTTGTTTCCTTCTAAACTACTCACATACTGGATCTTTCCTTCTATACAAAGTCTGTAAATCTTGTACTGGGCTTTTTGATTCGTTTACTCCTTCTCATCATGGTCTCAGGTCCAAAAACGTCTTCAATTGAATCTGGGCCCAAATCGTTATCAGAATTCATAACATGTGCTCAATCAGAGGTGATACAAGATAATTGCACTATTCTTCTCTCCCAAATTTTGCCCCCTCTCTTGCATACTTGCTCAGATGAATATGCACCTTCAATAGCTTCATAATATCCACATTTTAGTCTTGGTCAAACTTTTTTTAATTTGTAAAAAAAGAACAATTTGTCGCAATTAAGTGCAAAACAATTGAAATCCTTGCATCTGGATATAATCCAATGAGGGGTTGTAATCTTCTAATAAATGTCAAGTGGAGAATATAAAATCCAACTTATGATCCAACTTGCATATGTTTTTAGAAAGTAAAACACTCTTTATGAAAAAAATCTTTTTATATTTGAGGTTTATTGAAATTGAAAAATTCTTATTCACACATTCTTCCTTTCACATTCAGCAATTATATTAGAATTCAATTGATTTGAACTCACGCAACAAAGCTTTTAAAAATATATATTTTTAGCAGGAATGTTCTATATCCAAAATATTAATTATAATAAAAAATTTATATTCATCCTATCATAATTTTAAAGATACGCATATCATGCAATATGGTTCTCTTCCAACTTTTTTTCCATCAGTTGGTGTCTTTAATCAGTTTAATTTCCTTTTTTTTAATATTCTTCAATTGTGTTTATGTCGCTTTATTAATTACCACCTAACGAACTTTTTCTATACTTGGTAATAATAAAACAACACTAAACACGCTGAACAGACTTTTAGAACTGGGGCGTCTTCTTAATCTAGAAAATTTTGAGACATTTTTCTTCAAATTACTTGTGTAATATTAGCAGTTTGCTTTATTTAAAGAGATTACCTCCACATTCCTAGTAAGTTTGAATTTTTTTTTCCTCTAATTTATGACAAAAAAGCTTAACTTAAAAAAATAAAAATAAGTGCGTTTTCATGATCAATTAGTCAACAAATTTAAAATATATTTTTTTCCAAGGAAAAAATGACTTTTTTAAGTATTAGAAGCCAAAAAAAAATAAATTTTACAATTAATAACATTACACATTAATTATGTCGATCTTTATCCTTCAAAACACCTCATTTTCATCTCATCAACCACACTCTTCCCCACCACAACTCCTATATCTAGTATTTATTGAGACTAAATAAAATATTTATAAAATAATAATTTTTTATTTACGTATCAATCACAAAAAAGTAAAAATTATGAGTAACTTTTTTCTGAAAAAAGGACATTTTTCAAAATTCCTCTGTGAAGATTTTTGTAATTATCAGCTATACATAATATCACTCGTATATATTAATTAATAAAGCAAATAATTACAAATAACCTGTGGTAACAATTAAATTAAGAATAGTAAAAAGAAAAAAAATCAAATCGTCAGTATATTTAAATTAAAACCAAATTTTAGTTTACATGTTATAAGTTTTTCAGTTCATACATTTGGTTCAATGGCTGCATGGGAAGATCATCATTACATTCCATAATTAACTGAAAATTACTTAGTTCTTTAGGAAATAAATTAACAACCCAAAAAAGGTTGTTGACTTTGAACTCAAGACAAATACACCTTATCAAGTTATCATCGTTCATGTGATGGAGTATAATTATTTAACAACAATATTACCCCATTGCCTCAAAGGCTCCCGCCAGTTGCGGGGTAAGGGGGGTCGAATGTACGCAACCTGATCCCTATGTTTAAAACATAGATCGACTGTTTCCGGATGATCCATGATGAGCGTAGAAAGTTGCATTGACTAACTGCTACTTCACAATTGAAAAAAGCGCAGATAGTTTAAAAAGTCATTTTGCTTTATTCCATCATATTCCAAAGCCAAAAAATAGTAAATTTTTTGCTCTATCCGACGGTGGAAATGGAGTAATAATTATTTAAATAGAGAAAAAATTGAGAGTTTAAACTAACTATTTAAATAAAGAGTGAATTTTTTATAAGAGTCTTAATTTTAAATAAAATTTTTGACATGATATTGAACCCTAGATGGTAAAGGGAAAATAAACATTACCCCACATATGCACGTTACCACTTCTAATTGAACGAATCCTTTATATCTCGTGCTCAACAAAAAATAAATAAATAAAAACTTCAAGAACGTGTAAGCAAATTAAATAATTTCTGCGTATGTAATAAATGCACACTTTTTAATATACGACTTCTAAAGTCTCAAGCTATTAGATACTTGAACCAAAATTTTGGTTTTATTCCTTTTCAACTTCACTTTTTAATATTATATAGGACCCCATTTCATTTTACTTATTAGAATGGATCAGAAGTTGAACTATTCACATCTCTACCCGCTAAATATACATTTATTTTGTTTTTAGGACGATTAATTGTATAGAAATATTACTACTTGATTGATCTAAATTCGATCACGCAATTTATTGATAAAGATGAATAAAAAAATTATTCATTTTTATTATTTATTTATTGTTAATATTTTGATCAACCATTGAATAAATCAACTAAAAGGAAAATCATTTCGCTCTTTTTTATTTAATTACACATCATAAATTTATACAATAAAAACTGTTTTAACAATTAATTAATAATGAGATGGGCTAAGCGATCTAAAGTGAATATTCATTGAGATTAAGTATAATAAGCGTTCCATCCCTTCTTTCAAGGAGAGGAGGAAGGGTTATTTACATTTCATTTGATGGTCAGAGGCGAATTGAAAGTTAAGCAGTGAGAATTATAAAGATTCCTTGGGAAAACATAAATGTCTCCTACATTGTACCCATAATATGTGAAAGTATCGACATAATTTCATAGAGTTATTTGATTTGAATGCTACATGAAGAATGTAAGCCAAATCACGAAAGGGGACGACCCAGGATGTAGAAGGTCATAACATGAGTGATTCAGCATATTTTGGATTCATATATATATCCACTACCTAATGCGGGAAGGATTTCTTGTCTCATGAGTGAGTTCTCAATTTTTTTAATGAATTCTAACTATTACCATTTTCGGTTATTGAGATATATGTAGAAAAAATAGTCTATTGATTAAAAAAAATCGAAGTCAAAAAAGCGATTCGATTGCAGGAAAAAATGATAGAGAATTCGTTGAAAAGTTTAACAGTGTCCAAGGTCTCTTACAATCATTTATTTGCTCGGAATATATTTTGATCCTTTAAAATTGTATTAGATCATACAATAATGAAGATTTTAAAAACAAACAATAATTAAGACGTTTTTTATTTAAAGAGTTTATGCATGTAATATCTTATTACCACCTTCCACCTCCACCATAAATCAATATCAGAGTCATACATAATGATTTTATAATTTTTGTTTTCAAGCCAAAATGTTAAATGGGACAACAGTTTTTTGAAAATTACCGAAATAGACAGAGTGCTCATAACGGTCGTTTGGCCATTAATTTATTTTTATTAGTTTGATTGTCGCATGTTGCTGGGCGATTTGTATTTTTTTAAAAGTTTAGCTTGTCGCTCAGTGGCCTGCATTTTTTTCGTTTGCTCATTATTTATGCTATTCACTTCATGCCAATTCCCTAAGTTTTTCACTTCAAAGCATAATAATCTCTAAGTTTGCATGAGAGTTCTCATTTTCTTGACTTACTTTTTTGGATATATTACTCGTACACTAGCGTATTCAAAAGTAGATTTTCACCTATCTATCGGGAAGCAAAGTCGGTGATTACGAGTGCTAAGACGACAACGCTTATACCAAACTGGGACAAATGGACAGGAAGAAGAGATCGTATAGATAAAGAGAACAACTACTTGCTTAGACTATGAATTAATCGTGACTAACAAATAAGTACGAAACGTGTAATCTAGCCGAGAAACAATCAAAATACAGTAGCCACGTACATTAATTTGAATGACTAACACAAGTGGGATCGTGTGTAAATAAGTAATTACCAACAATCAAAATTAATAAAGATTAGGTAATCAACTAACTCACCTATAGAATAATGTATGATCCATTAAATACTCTTGATCAAAAAATTATATTATAGTGACTGACATTATATTGTATATATAAGTTAATAGTTACTTTTATATACATTTATTAATTCTTGAATATTCATAGCGAAATTTTTAACTTTGCTATTGCCACCAATTAACCACATCCTCATCAGCACCCACCACACGGCTGTCCCTACCAACCAGTACGACACCAATCATCACCATTGTCAATCACTATCAACATTAACTATCACTTGAATCTCTATCCAATCCTTTAGCACAACCATCGCCTTTGGCTAAAAAAAGTGATTGTCAGTCTATATGATATGATTTTAGATATTTCGATTTGATATACACGTAGGTATTCAAATTTTTTTAAATGGTATATATATGACGTAATTAAATTTGTGTTCAGTTTAATTTTTTCTTCATACCGAACACACCATGTATCCCTTCTCATTTTGGGAACACTTTAACATATTACAACAACAACATTACCCCAATGCCTCAAAGGCTCCCGCCCATTGCGGGGTAAGGGGGGGTCGGATGTACGCAGCC
>JAOTQR010040697.1:2000-12728 GCA_025774065.1 Solanum ossicruentum | reverse complement strand
TTAGTACATTCAAACGTACTAATGCATACTTTATTCTGACATGATGTTACCATATAGGAACAGTAGCTACTCATGATCATCCTCATCCTCCCCGTGGCTAGTACTATCTTCTCAAGCAATTTTTGTGAGTCCTCAACTCCAGGGATGATATCTCCTATTCTTATGTTATGTAAAGACTCTCATTATCTATTTGTATGTCTTGACTATGAGGGTGAGCCTAGAGTTTGTCTTGGCCCTCACTCAATTCTATGTGTAGAAGTGTTGTTGGACAAGATATGTAATGATACTATGAGCTTTGACTCTTATATGTTTTAAATGCCATGAAAGTCTTTGCTTAGTCCCTTTTGCCCTTATTTATATTCATTTATTGTTATCTATTTGCTTCCGCAACCAAGGATGTGTAATGATATGTTAAGATGCTAGATTGGGGTCCCTTTGGGTTCCCCATTCGTCATGTCACGTCTAGGCTCAAGTTTTCAGTCATTACATAAGCCCTATTTACATCCCATAGTTTTGTCTAAGGATTGTAAAGTTGGCTCATACACTGGAGTGAATAATTTTTCTGCTCATTGGAAATCTTTACGAAATGGGGTACGGGTCGTATAGTATTTTACGGCCCGTAAACCCAGTCGTGGAGACTCAACCTAATGCTCTTTTCAGCCATATTGGCTGATTCAGTTTTGTACCTACATACTCCTCATAGAATACATCGTTATGTTATATGTATCTAGCCCAATGTCCTGAATTGCAATCAACATAAATGAAAACAAGCTACCTATGAATCTAAAAACTGAAAAATAATCATATAACTACACCTATTACATCAAAAACCTTGGGTAGCCTCCCAAGTAGCACCTGATTTATTGTCGTGGCCATGAGTTGGACGAATTGGTTAGTCAAACTTCACCAATTGCCCAGAATTCACTCTTCAAATCATATGGATGCTTCATGGACTGACAGATATTGAAGACGACTTCTTCTTCATTCAATCTAAACCAGATTTGACCAGCTACCATCTCTACTAGGGCTCTCCCAGTGGCTAAGAACAATCTTCCTAAAATTATTAGGATGCTGAAGTTAACTTAAGAATCTAAGATCACAAAGTCTACAGAGAATATAAACTTTTCAACTTTGACCAGCACATCGTATAGTATCCCCATAGGCTTCTTCATCGTGCGATCTGCCATCAACAACTTCATATTAGTTGGTGTAGTGGCTCGCAATCCAAGCATCTTGTAGACTACAAGGGGCATCAGGTTAATGCCAGCAGCTAGATAACATAGTGCCCTTGCAAACTCCACATCTCCGAAGGTGCGGGGTATGGTGAAAGCACCTGGATTCTCACTTCTGAACCAAAGACCTTGTAGGAATAGCACTGCAATGTTGAAGCTCTTGGGAGACTTCCTGACTCACAGTGTATATTTTAGTGACCAACTCCTCTATGACCTTAGCATACCCTATCATCTTCTCCAATACCTCAATGAGAGGAATGTTCATGGAAATTTGTTTCAGCATGGAGAGAAAGTGCTTGAATTTGCCCTCCTCCTCCCTCTTTTTGATTCTTTGAGGGAAAGGATGAAGAGGCCTAGGGATGTGTTTCAACCTCTATGGAGCTTTAGTAACTTCAGTTATCCCATCCTTTCCACGATCATCTCCTTCATCTACATCCTTGGCTACAATCATCTCCCCTCAAACATCTTCTGTATCAACCGACACAGGAGGATAAATAGTCGAAACACCCCTAAAATGTGCTTCAGAAATGCCCATGATCCTGATTTCCATATATCTCAAAATCCATACGTGATATTCTTTATCATGAGGTACAATTGAGTAGGGAATAGGTATAACCCTGATTTTAGAAGACCCATAGCGAAAAATGATTTTCAAAAATTTTTTGGAGACAACAAGGGTGCGTGATGTTTTTGTGACACGGACCCATCGTGGATCAGTATTAGAACCTCCTTGATTTTCTGCTCCGTACTTGGGACATTTGGGTCATGGTCCTGTTCCACTTTGTGCCTGAAATACCTATCGTTAGCTACTTTTCAACTTCATATCACTCAAAAACCCTCTATACAATCTCTCGACCATTTTATCAAAATTCCCATCAAAATTCAAGTGTCTCAAAGCTTAATTCTAAATCTTAAGAACTTCATTCAAGCTTCAAGTCTTCTTTAAGCCTACATCAAGGAATCTCCAAATTTAGGTATGTGAGTTTCATCCATTAGGTCCTTTCACCCATTGAGGCCAACCTTCCTATTTTATGAAAATTTTATGATTTCAAGTCGTATTACATATGGGTATTTATTATTATGAAATATAAGCATGAAATATGTTGGAGGTTTTGTCAAATATTGTTGATTATGCATGAATATCTATTTGAGCTTATGCTATGAATAAATCTTTGTCTATTGAGACTATACATGATTCAAGTTATGAAATCTATGAATTAATATGAAGTTTTGATATGATTTACAAGTTACCCATGATGGGGTTTTACCATGATGTTGGTGGGCAGGTTTACTTTACGATTCATTGATTTCACTATTTCGTGTTCTATACTCTTTGAACATGTTCTCATATGTGCCCACCAAGTATTCAATGAAATGTCGAATTCTCAAGTTATTTACATATTTTAAAAGTCAAGTGACTTCATGATGAATATGAGCTATCAAGTGTGTTGCGAATTCATGAAATTATGATTATGCAAGTTAAGCCCTACTTTCAAGATTTACCTCTTATGAGTCATTCATGTTAAAGCGAAGGTTCATGTATGATTATGATCTATGCTTATGTTATAAGTTAGGTTCACCATTAGAGGTCAAATATGTTTAAGAGTTGCTCATGTTATGTTTCTATGTTTATTACAAGTTATTAAAGTATGGTTATTTGAATTATTCCTTGGGATTAGACTTAGCACTGATGGATTGGATGTCGGTGTGGACTAACTTCAAGGGTCCATAGTCCTTTCCACAAATGATATGCCAGTAGAGGATTATGTTATACCCTTACTATGCTAGTGGATCCATTTAGTACACTTTATCATGAAATCCACTTGGAAATGGGATAGGTTCTCGTAAACGGGGTTACTTCTCCGAAATGGGACATGCTCCTGTAAGTTGAAGTATGGTTTAACTGGCAAGTAGACCACTTCTTTACCATTGACGAGTAATGATCTGGATTCCAAATTGTAGGTGATATGGTCTAATTCATTGTCAGTTAAGGTCTCTTCCCACACATGTATTATGTTCTATGCAAGTTGAATGATTTTAAAGCATGTTTTACTTCAAGCATTGATCATGCATGCCATATAGAGATTATGCCATCTTTTGACTATGTTTATGCATTTTGACTATATTAGCTTATGATTTGTTGCATTGTATCGTACATACTTACTACATTCAAATATACTAACGCATACTTTATGCCTACATGAGATCACCATATAGGGATCAGAGCTCCTTTTGATCACCCTTCACGTGGTTAGTAAGATTACTCAAAGATAAGCTTGGTAAGTCCTCAAATTTGAGGACACCATCTACTTTTCTCTTGTTATGTCCAAGGCTACTTTATGTTGAATATTTGACATCATGAGGGTGTGCTCGGAAAGTGTCTTGTCCCTGCTCTATTCCAAGTTAGATGTGTATGTTGGATATTCTGATCTTATTATGTTATGAGCTTGACTCTTATGCTTTGTTTATATTCAAGACTTCCCTTAGTCCAACTTCCCATTCTATGTATCTCTTGTTGTTGTTTACTTTTTGTCTAACACAAATGATGGATGATAAATATGTTAAGAGGCTTATTTGGAACCTGAATGATTGATATGCTAAGAGGCTTGTTTGGGTCCCTTCGAGTTCCCATTCACCGTGTCACATATAGGCCATATGCTTGGGTCATGACAAGCTTGGTATCAGAGTACTAGATTATTAATGGTCCTCGTAATCCAACATACCACGTACATTAGAGTCTTAGTCATGGTTGTGAAGCATGCCAAAATTATGAATGGGAGGCTATGAGGCGTTTTAGAAAATATTTCACTTCTTCATGATCTATGTCATGTGATAGAGTTAAGTATTTTAAGACTATTCCTGATTCTTAACCATTACATTTCAGAAAATGTCTCAAGCTACTCAGAATGGTGTGCAAGGCGGTGACCACGTCTCACTTGAGGTTCAACTTCCCTATGATGATATGTCCAATGCGGAGGTTCATAATGCTCTACGGATTTTAGCTATGATTGTAACCACTTAACTCAATCAACAAGTGGGTGCTCCGGAGACTTCAATGGATAAGACCATGGAGAGTAAGAATAAGAGGGCCCGAGTTGGTCGTGCCTCATCTTCTACTAGTCTATTAGTTCCCAAGTACAAGAAGAAAAGGATCCTTTTTGTCAGTTGCCAAGGGTGTGGCAAGAAACATCAAGGGAGGCTTTTGGCGGAAGTTGAGGGTTGTTTCAAGTGTGGCGGTGTTTGGCATAAGATGAGACATTACCCGGTAGCCTTAAAGGAAGTGAGAAGAAGGGTCCAAATTGAAAATGGCAATGGTGGGAGGACTCGCCTAGTTGCCCAAAATGTGGGAGAAATCATAGTGACACATGTTGGAGGAATACAGGTGCATGCTTTGGGTGTGGAAAGATGGGCCATAAGATTCCTGTTGTCCATATTCTCAAAGGAAAGGCAAGGGTGTTGGTATTCAAGTTTCTCCTCCATGCTAAAAGTGTGGAAAGTACCATCTGAGGAATTGTTTGGCCGGTTTAAGTATGTGCTTTCTGCGTGGCATAAAGGAACATGAGTCGAGACACCGTCCATGGGTTACTATGGTTTTATGAATATGACCATCGATGTTCTCACCCATACCCCTCTAGGGGTCACTAGACATGTCATGATACTTCATAGGTCTGCTAAAGATTTTTTATGTTGATGTGTATGCATTGATATACCTGGGTGCCACTCTTTCTTTTATTGCTCCTGTTGTTTCCAAAAGCTTCATGTTAGTCATAAATTATTGTGTGAGCCTTATGAAGTGTCTACCCCCATTGGTGAGTCCGTTGTTGCTCAAGGAGTCTATAGAAATTGTCCTGTGTTCATTCTACATAAAGTCTTGCCTTTTGGTTTTGTTGAATTAGATATGGTGGATTTTGATGTCATTCTTAGGATGGACTGGTTGCATGCATATTATACATCTATTGATTGTAGAACCTGTAGGGTTAAATTCTAGTTCCTTAATGAGTCTGTCCTTGAGTCGGAAAGTCATTATGTGGTGGTCAAGGGAAGATTCATTTCATGTCTTAAAGCCCAAAAGTTGATTTCTAAGGGTTGTCTCTATCATATTGTTATGGTTAGGGATTTTGAGTTTATAGCCCTTCCTATTGAGTTTGTTTTGGTAGTTAATGTGTTTCTTGATGTCTTTCCATATGAGCTTCCTGGTGTTCCTCCCTAAAAGGAAATAGATTTTTGTATAGACCTTTTTCCTGATACTCAACTAATTTCTACTTCCCCGTACTATATGTCCCCGACAAAGTTGAAGGAGTTGAAGGAGCAATTGAGGGATTTGTTGGAAAAGGGTTTTATAAGGCCTAGTAAGTTACCTTGTGGTGCACCCCTATTGTTTGTGAAGAAAAAGGATGGTTCTCTTACAATGTGCATTGATTATCGACAACTTAATAGAGTCACCAATGAGAGCAAGTACCCTTTACCAAGTATTCATGACCTTTTTGATAAACTCCAAGGGACTAGTCATTTTTCTAAGATTACTTTTCAGTCTGGGTATCACCAAGTGAATGTAAAAAAGCGTGACATTCCCAAGATGACATTCCAGACTAGGTATGGGCACTTTGAGTTTTTGGTTATGTCGTTTGGGTTAACTAATGCATCATCTATAATTATGGATATCATGAATAGGGTCTTTAAACCCTACCTTGACTTGTTTGTGGTTGTTTTCATTGGTGATATCTTGATTTATTCCCATAGTGAGGAGGAGCATTTGTATCGTTTTAGGGTGGTGTTGCAAGTTTGAGGGAGGAGAGCTTGTATGACAAATTATGAGAAATGTGAGTTTTGGTTGAAAAAGGTTGTTTTTCTAGGGCAGGTGGTATCGGGTGATGATATTAAGATGGACCCTAAAAAGATGAAAGTGATTAGAAATTCCCAAGACCTTTGACTCCATCGGACATTAGGAGTTTCCTTGGTTTGATGGGTTATTACTAGAGGTTTGTGAATTGCTTCTCTTCTATTGCTCCTCCTATGACTAAATTAACACAAAAGAAGGAGAAATTTGTGTGGATTGATGTGTGTGAAAAGAGATTCTAAACTTTTAAAGATAAGCTTTTCTCTGCTCCTATCTTCACTCTACCGAAAGGGTTGGAAAGGTTTGTTGTATATTGTGATGCCTGAAGAATTTGTTTGGGGTGTGTTTTGACATAAAGTGATAAGGTCATAGTTTATGCCTATAGACGACGTAAGGTACATGAGAAGAATTATCCCACCATGTTCTTGAATTGGCAGCCATGGTACTTTCTTTGAAAATTTAGCGTCACTACTTGTATAGGGTTCATGTTGATGTGTTTACCGACGATAAGAGTCTTCAATATTCCTTCACCAAAAAAGATCTTAACTTGAGACAAAGAAGGTAGTTTGAGCTCCTTAAAGCTTATGATATGAGTGTGCATTATCACCTTGGCAAAAGCTAATGTTGTGGCTAATGCTTTAAATAGAGTGTCCATGGATAGTCCAGCTCTTGTTGATAATGGTGGCAAGGAGGTTACCAGAGAGGTTTACTGGTTGGCTAGATTGGAGGTTAGGTTGGATGAATTCGATAATGGTAGTGTAGTGGTTGGTTATGGTTCAAAATCTTCTTTGATTAGGGAGGTAAAGGAAAAAAGAGATCTTGACCCTTCCTTGCTATATATATATACATGGAGGTTTTCCCCTAATGGGGATATGGTGCCCTTATGTACCAAGGTAGATTCTGTATGCCAAATGTATGTGATTTGAAAGAATTGATCTTGAGGGAGGCCCATAATTCATCCTATTGCATTCACCCCGACTTTAAAAAGATGTATAGAGACTTGAGGGAAGTGTATTGGTAGGGTGGTATGAAGAGAGGCATTGCCAAGTTCACATCCGGATGTCACCATTTCCAACAACTGAAAGCTGAAAATCAAAAGCCAGGTGGCCTAACCCAAGATATAGAGATTCCTACTTGTAATTGGGAAGAGATCAACATGGATTTTATGATTGGGTTGCCTATAACTAGGAAACATTTTGTCTCTATATTGGTTGTTTTGGATAGAATGACGAGGTCAGCTAACTTCTTACAGGTTAAAATTGCTTATGGTATCGAAGATTGTGCCAAGTTGTATATTCATGAGTTGGTTATATTGAATAGGGTGTCCTTCACTATCATTTGAGATCATGGTGCTCAATTCACTTCTCACTTTTGGAGGTCCTTCCAAAGGGGTCTTGGTACCCAGGTTGAGCTTAGCATGGCTTTTCATCCTCAAGTGGATGGTCAAGTTGAGAGAACCATCCAAACTCTTGAGGATATGCTTAGAGATTGTGTTTTGGAGTTTACGGGTAGTTGGGATGAACATCTTGCACTCATTGAGTTTCCTTATAACAATATCTACCACTCAAGCATTGATATGGCTCCCTTTGAGACTCTTTAAGGTAGGCATTATAGATCCTCGGTTGGGTGGTTAGAATTTGGGGTAATGGATTTATGAGTCCAGATTTGGTCAAAGAAGCCTTGATGAAAGTGAGGTTGATTAGGGAGAGATTGAAAACAGTCCAAAGTACACAATAGTCCTATTCTAATTTGAGGAGAAGAGATCTTGAGTTTAATGTTGGGGATTAGGTCTGCTTGAAAGTCTCACCCATGAAGGATGTTGTCTGGTATGGCAAGAAGGGGAAATTAAACCCAAGGTTTATTAATCCTTATAAAATTTTGAGGGGAGTGGGTACGATTGCATATGAGTTGGAGTTGCCTATGGAGATGGACATGGTTCATCACGTCTTCCATGTGTCCATGTTGAGAAAGTGTGTGAGTCACCCAAGTGCTATAGTGCCCTTGGATGTGGTGAGTGTTGTAGAAGATAATTTGACTTATGAGGAGGTCTCGGTGGAGATTTGGATAGACAAGTGAAGAGGTTGAGAAACGAAGATGTAGTTTACGTCAAGGTCATTTGAAGGAACCACAAGTTGAAAGTACCACATGGGAAGCCAAGGCGGATATGAGAAAGCGATACCCATATCTTTTCCACTCTACTCAAGCCAAAGGTACTCATTTAAGTCCCCTATATGATTTTAAGTATCACAACCCAAGACTAGGGCCTAGACGTGATACGACGCATGGGAAACTGAAGGGACCCCAAGCAAGACTCTTAACATATCATTACACACCCTTGGTCGTGGAAGTAATAAAGTACAATAAGAGTATATAAATAGGGATAAAAAGGGCTAAGGGATAACCTTCACATCATAAACATCACGAGACAAGAGAGAGTCAAAGCGCATAGGATAAAACAAAACCTGTCCAGCAACACCACTAAAACTTAGATACTCAGCAGGTGCTGTGACAAGTAACTGGGCTCACACTCATGGTCAATACATGCATAAGAGAAGATAGTTTTAGTATGTAGCATGAGATCATTAACATCTTCCCTGGGATGGAGGATTCATCAACTAATTTGAAAGACAATCGTACTAGCCACGTTGAAGAGGAGGAGGATCAAGCGAGGATCCAGTTCCTACATGGTAACATCATGTAGGCGTTAGTACGTTTGAATATACTAAGTATGTAGGGTGCAGTGCAAAAGTAGATAGGTGACATAGTTGAAATGCAAAATCATGGGAAATAGATAGCATAGTAACAATATGATATGAATGAATGATGCTTGAAGTAAGCGATGTCATATAGAACAAAATACACGTGTAGCAAGTGGCCATCAATATTGAATATCCAAGGCCTACCGATGATTTTCACACTCCAATAAGAAAGCGGTAGCTATGACCAATTAACCTAACCGAACGTTAGGGTCGAATTCATAGGGAATACGGAACTTGACTACAAGAATCCACTACTAATCCTTTCAAGCATAAATAACTAAAATCTCTAAATTGGGGATTTTTTCTTGTGATTCAAAATCAAAGTAGAATAAACACTAAACTATGTCCTAGTTACCAATTAACCATGGCGTGCCAACTTACCATTAGCAATTATTCCAGTCAACCTCCCCTTTGTCAGGTTGGTTGATTAGACGAAAACACATCAGTTTAATCTTGTCATCTGCTTCCCTTTTCCTATTCGTCATCACTTTGGTTAGGCTAGTGATAGTAGGAGGAGTTTGGTTTTGGCCACCACCAAACAATAATCATAATGAAGGGAAATAGATAATACATGCAAAACTCAATCAGAGAAATGTAATAAGCCTAGGTTATTTCAAATCAACTACCCATGATTCCCACAACCCTAAGTTATGGGTTCTTATATATTCATGGCTAAGGAAAGACAAGTAAAAATGCAAATAAATGACATAGTTGAGAGTTTTACCAAAAGCAAGGAAGATTGTAGACACCACAAGTTGCAAACCCAAAAGCTTAATTGATCAACAATGATTACAAAGCAAGACTTTGCAATCGCCAAAACTGGTTTTCCAAGAGAAAATAATAAACTAATCTAAAACCCTAAAATATTCTTGAGTGAATATTCAAAGGCAAGGTCTATCTTCTAAAAATCTCAGATGCTCATCTAAAAACTTAACTAAATATATTTATTGTGTTTACAAATAAACCCTAAAAAAATACAGAAAAGACAGTAGATAGATGGTACGCCTTACAAGTATGACTCATAAGGTAACCTACAAATCATAATTAGGCCTCTCATCAGGCTCTTGGCATCTTGGACTGAGCTAGTACGACCCATTTGTACGAGTCATTTCTTGAGCTATGACTTTTATATTTCTCTCATAGTCTTAGCCTTCAGTTTTTGGTCCATCATTTTGGCTCTCTGACTTCTCCTACGAGTCCACCTATATGAGTCATAGTGAGACATATGACTCGTAGGATGGCTTCATAGGGGTGACCTCCACTTAGTAGATTTCTGAATTTCGGTCTCTATTTCTTGCTATGACACACTCTACGATTCGTACCTTGGGCTACGACTCATAGGTGAGCTCGTATGTCCTATGATTCAGCAAAATCTGTGACTTTTCTTCAAAAGTCATACCAACCAAACTTTTCTAAAAAAATAAAATAAAACATATAAAAAACATAAAAAGTCGCATTAAGAACTCACAAAATCCGTTGTTTTACGCATCAGATGTGTTGTATTTTGATAGCCCATCAACAACCTCAACTTAGAATTGTTGCTTGTCCTCAAGTGATGACTCAATCTTAGCAGACAATGAGAAATAATAGCAGCTACACTACTGGCATTACAACAACTTCTTTGATTAGGGCACCCAGATACCATTTTCAAATCAGGATTGCAAGGCTATAAAGCAAAGCCGTAACATAATAAGATACGTGGAAATCTAACTATGACAACCTAAGGAGCCTCAACAGTCCCCAATCGCTCATATAGTCATATGCTCTTCAAGTAGTGCAAATTTTCTCACTAGAAAGAAGTCCTTATACTCACTCAGAAAGCATTTAGAATTCATGGACTGAGGAAGCATTCTCAGTCTCATAATTGAAATTCGTGCATATTGAATAACTCTATAATCAT
>JAOTQR010040676.1:2399-15384 GCA_025774065.1 Solanum ossicruentum | reverse complement strand
CTTGTCCATTCATTGTATGTATGAGGGATGGGGTTGGGGTGTGAGTAAATTGAGTGGGAAATGGGTATAACACGGATTTTAGTAGACCCATTGTGAAAAATAATTTTCACTAATTTTACAAATTTCAGTGGCTATGCATGCCCAGGTTGCGACGCGCACTAGTGAAAATGGTGCCTAAATATTAGCCTACCTCGTACCAGGGACGCGGACTAGCGTAAGTTTTCCTTGTTTTTATTATTTCATTCAAGGATTGGGGAAATAACCCAATGCCTATTTAAATGTGAAATCCTCCATACTTAGTCATTTATCAACTCTAGAACTCACAAAACCCTCTCTAAAACCTCTCCAAGACTTCATCAAATCTCTCACTCAAATTCAAGGATTTCAAGCTCTATTTTGGAACTCAAGAACCTATATCAAGCTTCAAGTCTCCTTCAAGTTTACTCAAAGAAATTTCCAAGTTAAGGTATGTGGGCTTTCATCCATGGATCCTTCCAACCATCGAACCCAACCTTCTCTTTTTGTGAAAATTGCATGATTTAAAGTGGTATTACTCATGGGTATCTCCTATTATGAAGTATGAACATAAATTATCTTGGGGTTTATCAAGTATTGATCAACTATGCTTGAATATCTATTTTAATCTTATATCATGAGTTGGTTTATATCTATTGAAGTTATGCATGATGTGAACTATGAAAACCATGAAATATTGTGAATTTTGAGATGACTTTCAAGATACCCCAAATGAGGGTTTTACTACAATATTGGTGGATTGATTTGAGTTGAGTTTACTTTTCTTGTTTTACTCTTTAGTTGCATGATTTTGAAGAAGTATTATGAGCCCACGATGTGTTTGATAAAATTTCATGACAAGAATTCTCAAGTCATTGATGAACTATTGCATGATTTATAAGTCAAGTGATTTCATGATGATTAAGGGCTTTCAAGCATGTATTTAATTCTTGAGAAGTATCTATAATTCTACAAGTGACAAGTTGGGCGCTATTTCAAGATTTTATTCTCTTGTGGGCTATTCATGTCAAGTTGAGGGATCAAGTATGATTATTATTTTACCCTCATGTTCAAGTTCAAGTAAGCTCACTAGTAGAGGTCAACCATGTAATGATCTACTCATGTTAAGTTATCATGTCTCTTACAAGTTATTCATGTTATGGTTAAAGCTATGATTAATTCAAGTATTCCATTTGATTAGACTTAGCACCGATGGAGGTTTAAGATAGGGGCTCGACTCAAGGAGTCCTTACATAAAGTTTTTAGTCTCTAAACTATGTGCCCTTATAGGATTATGTTATTTCCCTAAATTAGCTTTGCTAGTGGATCTATCTAGTTCATGTTATCATGTTATCATACCTTGGTAAGTAGACCACACTTTGCCGAGGGGTGTCATGTCTGGTCACCTTATTGAGGGGGTGTCATGCCTCGTCACCTCACCAAGAGGGTGTCATGCATTAGATTTCAAGCAGTAGCTTGCTTAGTCGATGTCTGTTACAGTTTGCTCCCACATATGTATGTTATATATGCAAGTAAAATGTTTTACATGCATCTTTTGTTACAAGCATTGATCATACATGTCATATTGATATTATATTCATTACCTATATGTATGCATTTTGAACATTATGGCTTATGTCCTTGTTGCATTGCACCCCGCATACTTAGTACATTCCAAATACTAGCGCATACTCTATACCTACATGATATTACTATGTAGGGATTGGAGCTCCTATTGATCCTCCTCCTCCACGTGGATAGCTCGGTTCTTGAAGGAAGCTTTTAGTGAGTCCTCAACTCCAATATGTTGAGACTTGTTCTTTATGTTAGATACTTATTATCATGAGGGTGAGCCCGGGAAGTGTCTTGGCCCCAGCTCCATCCTAAAGTAGAGGTGTTGTTGGATACTATATTTGTATATGCGTATGAGCTCGACTCTTATCATATTTTATGATTATGAAGACTTCCCTTAGTCCTACTTTCCCTTTTTGAATAATTGATACTTATTATTGTCCTATTTTACTTTTGCAACCAAAGATGTGTATATGATATACTATAAGGCTTGTTTGGGTTGTCTCTGGACTTCCCATTTGCCATGTAATGTCTAGGCCCTAGGCTTGGGTCATGAAACCTGTTTTACAAGACAATCTAGACATGTGGAATTTTCAATTGGCTTGTAAAGTGGTTCATAAGTGGGGTTCCAACCATGTGGAAATTTGAAGGTTTCAGAAAGTTAATCCATGACTTATTAGATGACCCGTAAAATATTATACAACTCTTATAAGGTCTTATAAGAAGGGGTTTGTCACAAGATGGAAATTTTGCTAAGTGTGTATGGAATCCCTGAGACCATCTATGATCCATAGAAATTAGTATGACCTGTCCTATTGATCACAGTTCCAATTTAGAAAAGGTCATATTTTAGGACTCTAGGGTGAGCTATCAGAAGAGAGGGTCTATGGCCTATAAAACTTTCTATGGCCCATAGACGGAGTTTCATATAATGAATTTGACAGTGTTAATTGACGGGCAGTTTCGTCACTTCTCATAATTTTATTCTAAAACTATGTCATTTGGGGGAGGAAAAGGGGGAACTATACTAGTCTTGAAGCCCTAAGGACACTCGTCATTCTCTCATTCTTCAAATCCCAATTTTCTAAGGAAATACTGTCAAAAACAAGGCTAGGGTTTTTCAAGTTCCTTCCTCAAGGCGTCACTCTAATTCTCTAGAGTTTCTCAGGTATGTGATTTGAATTATGGTTACCCTTTCACCCATAAAGTTCCTTATTATGGATTTTTACCTTGTATTTAAGTTTTAATACATGCTTATGATGATTTTTGGTTCCCATAATATTATATGATGTCCTTAAAGTTTAATGACTATTTTATTTAGTAAATGTACATATATTTTGAAGTGTGATGTTGACTCTAAGATGGGTTTTGGTGAGGCTAAGGTTGGACGATTTCGATGGTCCTTCTAATGAAATTTCCTAAGACCTTTACAATTATGAACATCCCATGCATCAATTAAGCCCATCCTATTTTCATGAAAGCTTCTTATGAATTATGACAATAAATACAACATTTATAAAGAGCTTCAAAGTTAAAGTGCTATATGTAAGATGATTATTGCCCTAAATGATGTTTAAGAAAGACTCTTAAGTTTGAGCTGCTCCTATTGATCGCTACTTATGATTCTAAATTATGTTTAAAAATTTTGTGGGATGACTTAGCACCGAGAGAACTTGAGATTGAGACTCATCCTATTAGTTGAGGCATGATCCGTTGAAGCTAAATCTCAAGGTCCCTAACTATGTGGCACCATAGGAGCCTTGTAGGCTAAGCTAGTGGATCCATGTAGGCCCAAAAGTTATGAAAGTTACAAATGTTTTGTATATCTACCTTGGGAAGTAAATTCCTTTTTTCTTAATGGAAGGAGTGCATTGGCCTTTTACCAATGGAAAGAGTTCATTGGATTCCATGTAGTAGCTCACATGGTCTTACTGTCGGTTATGGTCTATCCCCACAAGTTTATAGGATTCTATGATATGTGATAAATCATGTTTTAAAGGTGCATTGTCTCTCATTGGCCTGCACCACATTCCTTGTGCATGTTTAATCCTATAACATATCTTATTATACTTGTGTATACTTATATGTTGTGTTATGTTCAATTATGATGACATTACAATTTCATCCATGCACTGCATGTCATATACTTATTACATTCAAATATACTAATGCATATTTTCTTGCTTAATTTAACCATTTAGGGATAGGTACTCCTCCATTGGCTCGTGGCTAGTACTTGGTGCTCAAGACTAGCTCTATTGTTATGGTGAACCTTTAGATCGGGACTCCTCTACCCTTTTCCTTCTAGCTTGTTTTTGGTTTGATTTTTAGATGATATTTTGTAGCCCTTCTGAGATATTAGTTCAGTATTGTGTTATGTAGACTTCTCTCTATTGATGGAGACTGTCTATTATCAATCCCATCAACTTATGATATAGTTGCTATATGTATGAACAAAGTAATGATTTAGTTAATTTCCACTAGATTAATGTTGCTTCATTGCCGAAAGCCATTATCCCCTTTTCTTTAAATTTTCTTTCCATATTATGTCTTATCTTATTATGCTTATTTACCTTATGTATACTTATGGTAAGAATAAGAGGCCTGAATGGGCACCTTCAGGTTCCTTGTTCACCATGTCACGACTAGGCCTTGGTTCGACTCTTGAGAAACTTTGTATTAGAGCACAAGGTTTGAATATATACTAGGGAGTTTAGCATGCCAATTCTAGTAGAGACTTTTTCATAGGTGTGAAAAGCGCCAATTCCATGAGCGAGAGGCTACGGGATATTTAGGAAATCTTAACTTCATTTTTGATCTATACTGTGCCTTCAAGACTCTTATCCTCTAATGCTAGTCCTTGAATTTTTAGAAAATGCCTCTTGGATGTGCTTCATTACCTAGGGGATTCAATGCGAATAAGAACCAAACTCTTCCGGCACCTCAAGTTCCGCAAGGCTCTCATGACAACTAAGTGACTAATGAGGAGTTTAAGGCCATAAACACTATGTTGTCTCAAGTTGTTGCTTCTCCAAAGGCTCCTACCTTGGTTTCTATGGCAAGAGATTTTGCTAGAATGAATGCTTTAGAGTTCCATGGTCCCAAGATGGTGATGTCCAACAAAAGTTTATTGATGAAGCCTATCTGTACTGTCAATAAGGGGGAAAGTTAGTTTGATTGCTAACGCATTTGGCGCATCGCCTAATTGATCATTGAGTCACTCCAAAAAGTTTCAAAACTGTAAGAAATGGTGATGTAGAGGTCCCATTTAGCATACTGTTGAATGGTCGCTACTGATTTTATCGATGGGACACTTCAAACATCAATTTTTGAACTTAGATGATAGTTATACTTTCCCCAGTTAGGGTTTTGACTTATATTACTCTCATGAACTCTTGTAAGCCATTTCTAGCCCTAATCCTCTCTAAACTCCTCCCAAAAATCTTCCATTCAATCTCAAGCTTTTCAAGAGCTTATTTTTGATCTCAAGTACTCAAGTGAAGCTTCAAGTCTTCCTCCAGTTTTCCTTAAAGAAAGTCTCATGTTAAAGGTATGTGGGCTTCATTCATGGGTATTCTTCCACCCTTGAAGCCAATCCTTCTCCTTTACCAAATTTCATGATTTTTAAGGTAGAATTCTTTATGGATAAATCATATCATGCATTGTATACGTGATTTAAGTTTGAATTCTTAAAGTAATGATTTTATTATTCTAGAATACCAAATGAGAATTCATATTGTGATGGATTTTATAATACTTATGCCATGCATTTTATGATTCTATGAAGGTTATGAAAGAACTTGTAAATTTAAGTTGGATTTCATGACACCCAAATTGGAATTTTACTACAAATTGGTGGCCTTGATTTTTAAATGACTTCAAAATGAATTGATTTTACGTTTTTCATGTCTTATACTCTTGAATTGCATGATTATAAGCATAAGTACACATATCCACCATGTTTTGATAAAGTTAGGTGACAAGCTTCTATGTTGACAAAAGTCTTATTGTATGACATGTGAATTATGAATATTGATAAGGTTGAAGGGCTATTAAGAATGCTATGAGCTCAAAAATGTTATGAATTTAAATATAATGTGAAGACCTTTTATTTGATTTTAAGAACCTTGGTTTTGATGAACTACTATGACATCATGATTTGTTGCCTGTTATGATTATAAGTGTGATTGAATATTCATTGGAGATTGTTACCTGGCACTGAGTGGACCTTAGTAGGTAGCCATTCTCCCTTAAATATGTTGCTACCATAGGTTGTGAATTTCTTGTGACATGACTTATCGAAAAAGGGGAGTTCCCATAAGGTACATGCCACTTAATATCTGAAAAGAGTGGGGCACTCGTAAGGTTTCTACCTCTATTATTAGAAATAGGTGGTGTTTCTGTATGGCTCTTACCTTGTAAATTTACCAAAAAGGGGGATTACCTGTAAGGTAACCACAAAGGGTATTGTTTCCGTAAGGTATTTGTGAAACACACATCCAATAAAGGGAGGTTACCATTAGATAAGTGTTTGGTTTACCTTGGCAAAGTAGACCACTCTTTTATTTCGTGCAGAGTGAACATCGGGATTCCAAGTAGTAGCTTGCTTGGTCTTAGTTGTCGATTATGGTCCCTTTCCATCTAAGTGTGATATGATTTGGTTATCCTCATACACGTTTTGGCTAAAACATTGATCATTCATGTCATATTGAGCTTATATCTATTCACTATAAATATGCATACTTTTAAATTGTGGATTATATTTCCTTGTTGTGTTGCACCTCGCATACTTAGTATATTTCATGTACTAATTCATACTCTTTGCCTATATGATCTAACCATATAGGGACGAGAGCTCCTATGCATCCTCCTCCACAAGGCTAGCTAGATCATTTAAAGATTGCTATTGGTAAGTTCTCCACTCCACGGACAATATCCACTTTACCTTCATGCTCTTGTTGAGACTTGTTTATTTTTGGATATTTATCTTTTGAGGGTGAGCCCAGGAGATGTCTTGGCCCTCGTTCCATTTATATTAGAGGTGTCTTTGGATACAAGAATGTATGTTATGAGCTTGAATATTATTATGCTTACGTAATTATGGAAGACATCCCTTATTCCCCTTTTTCCCTTCTATACTTGTCATATGTTGATGATGAGACAGAAGTCCCAAATCCCTAAAACATCCCCATAGCATGCCATACTTAGCTGCTCCTTAGACCTTATTCGTTATGTGATTCATACAAATCCTCTTTCCTATATCATCCCCATAGCTTGAGTCCAAAGTCCATGTCCCTTATGTAAGGACCCTGACTTGGAATGACCTTAATGGTGCTTGAAAATTGATTTTGGAAAGTTTTTGACCAAGGTCACACCTTATGTGCACCTCCAAGGGCCGTATGACTCACCACGGGCTGTGTGGAGGGGCCTTGAGGTGACCCTTGGCCTTGTGTATCAAGTGTTGTCCTTTACTTGGAGTTTAAGACCAAGGCAACACCATATGAACCCGACATGATCCATGTGGCACTTTATGGACAGTGTGGTAACTTGTATGGGTGGTCTTGGCCTTGAAAACCAAATCTTTTATGAAGGCTTGGACCACATGAACCTCCCACAGATCATTTACCTCTTCATGTACCATAAGGCCCTCCGTATGGGTATTGGTGTGAAAGGTTTCTAAGTATGGAATCACCATCTCGAAACTTCAATGAAATATTTACTAAGCTTGGCTTCACGAAGGGGCATATAGTCCGTGTGCCTTTTTACGGACCGTTGACCCTTGTACGAGACCCCTAACAATAATTTTTATTCCATTTCATTAATGACATTCTTGTAATTTTGTCTATTCATAAGGATCTTTTGTGATTTTCTATGCTATCCTAAGGCATTGAAATGACCTATACTCTTCTTCTCTCATTGAAATTCATTCTCACACTTAGAATTATATTCAAACTCTCTCTTAAGAGTTCCTCTCAAGAACTCTAGTGAAGGCTTAGCTTGGGAATCAAGAAAAGGCTCTCTTCTTCATCAAATTCTTCTTGTTTCTTTTTGGTGAACTAAGATACATGGGATTGATTCATGGTCCCTTTTAACCATGAAGACCCCAAACTCTTTTATACTTGATTTTATGAAATTAAGCATACTTTAAACATGGTTCTTGTAGATTATTATTTATTTGATTCAATTGAGATATGGACTATGTTTATTTATTGTTTTTAAAGTAATTTAAGCCCTAAAATGTTTAGTTGCATGATTATAATAAACATTTGAATCTGCATTGTCCCTTTAAAGTTTGTTCTAAGCATGGATAATCTAAATTGTTATTTGAATATGAAATTATACTTATAGATTTACGTGAATTTCATATTGAATTGTTGATGTAAGATTGATCTCTATTGCCCATTGCTATTCTCATATCATTCATGACATATACATACATAAGCATTGGATTTTATGAAGATTATGAAGCGGGCTATGACATAATTATATTTATGAATATGATTTTTATAAAAGTATGGTTATGACAAGAATGTGATCACATATATATCTATGATAATGGCTCTTTGAGCATACTTGGTGTTCACACCATATTGATATAAGTGAATGAGCTATTCCTATGAATGAAAAACATGGATTGAATTATTATTTGGCTTTTCAGCCCAAGTATAAATGATTATAAAGAATTTTTGGATTTTAATCCTAACTTCCCAAGTATGCATTAAATTGATTTGATATGATTTGTGCCTCTTTGAAAGCATGCATATGTATAAGTATTCTTGTAGGATGATAACTCATCGCCGAATGGATTGGGGGTGTCAAGGCTATCGCCAATGGTCCTCTCCCCTTACTTGAACTATGTGCCAACATAGGTATATGGTAGCTATTATCGAAATGACCGAGTCATAAAGAATCTGCACAAATTTGATATCATATGATATGATTTAGAAATCCTTCTGAAATGACCGAGTCGTAAGAAAGGTGGCCATCATACTGAAATGATTGGATCAGAAGGTGTGGTGTAGATTAACTTTGTTAAGTAATCTCTTCTCACCGGATGGGAGGTCTATATCGAGCAAATTCATGTAATAGCTCAGATGAGTTTGAGAGTTGGTTATGGTCACATCCCTACTATATATAAGCATTATGGCATTTCATGTATCATGGATTTCATGACAGCTTGTTATAGTACTTTTCTTTGCTATATGTCTCTTTATATATTATGTGTCCTTGACATATAACATTGAATATAGTTTTGATAAGTTATGTATATTGCATTCCCACATACTTAGTATATTCAAACGTACTAACACATACTTTTTTCCTACATGGTTTAATCATATAGGGACCGGAGACTACCTTTATCCACCGTTTGACGGCTAGTTGGATTTGAGACAATTGTTTTGGTGAGTCCTATCTCCCAAGGACAAGCCACCATTCCACTACCTATGTTGTTTTAGTTTATGTTATTTACTTTGAGCATGAGCCCGAGATATGTCTTGGTTCCCGTCCTATCTTATGACTAGAGACATTGTTGAATATCTTATAAACTCTTGTACAGATATATGCTACGTGTTATATTCGGAGACTACAATTATTTCTATCTATTGGATATGATTATTATGATGTGAAAATGTGAAAGATACTAAGTCACGTATTGCCCCCATAGAGTGAGTCCTACTTACTCGTCCCATAGTCTTTATATGCTATATGTTATGTGGATGCATGTTAATTTATACCCCTATGACATACCCATAGCGTGAGTCCTACTTTCCCATCTCTTAGAACTATATGTTTACTATTTTTAATACGCTTCCTAACTGATGAGGTGAATATGGATACTATGAGGCTCGTTTGAGTACTCTCGAGTTTCCATTCGCCATGTCACTCCTATGCCCTAGGTTTGGGTTGTGACAAGCTTGCAATCAGAGAACTAGGTTTATAAATGATCCTCAAAGTCCAACATGCCGCATCGAATAGAGTTCTATTCATGGGTGTGAAGTGCACCATACCTACGAGTGGAGGCTATGATGGCATTCTAGGAATTATCTCACATTTTATGTATTATGTCATGCTTTAGACAATATATTAAGGTTTCCTAATCTTGATGATGTCCTTGCTACATTATAGAAGATCCCTCCACAAAGAGCTCTCCTACCCATATTGGTCCCGGAAATTGAGGACCAAGTTCCTCAAGGGCCCATGGAAGAGCCTATCACTAATGGTGAATTCTGAACTGCTATTGCTATGCTTGCCAGATTGGTAACTACTTAGCCTAGGTAGGTTAATCTTCCTCACCATGATCCAATTCCGACTTCTAGAGTGAGAGATTTTACCCGGATGAATCCTCCAGAGTTTTATAGGACAAAGGGTGATGAGGATGCTTAAGAGTTCATTGATGAGCTCACTAAGGTGTTAAAAATTGTAGGGGTGACTTCTGAGGAGAAATATGACTTGACTGCTTATCAGTTGAAGGTTTTGGCTCAGGTAAGGTACACTCAATGGTTGATAGAGAGGGTTTATGGTGATAGAGTTAATTGGGAAGAGTTTGAATGTGCCTTTATGGATTGTTCCCTCTTAAGCTTAGGGAAGCTAAGATGACAAAATTCATCAACCTCAAATGGGTGGTATGAATGTGAGGGACAGTGCCCTTAAGTTCACTAAGCTTTCAAAGTATACTCCTATGCTTATGTCTGACCTTTGTGCAAGAATGCACAAGTTAATTTCTGGTATCTTTATTTTATTATAAAGGAATGTTGTATGGCTATGCTAATTCAAGATATGGACATCTCCAGGCTCATGACATATGCTGAATAGATTGAGGGAGAAAATCCCAAGGAGAAGAGGTCGCATAATTCTAAGAGGGACAGTTATGATGGTGTATTCTCCAACTCCAAGGGTGGTGGCTATAGTCACTGCCAAAAGGGCCAAGGTTCTAATACAAGGGTTTCTTGTTCTAGGGAGACTCCTCCCAAAGCACCGAATGGTGGTGGGCCATTATTTCCCCGGCGTGACAAGTGTGGAAAGAAACATATTGGTGCTTGCTGGAAAGAGTTGGGTGCATGCTATACGGGTGGTGATAAGAACCGCAAGGTTGCTGATTGTCCTAAAGTTTCTCATAAGAGTTAGGGTCAAGTGGTCTAAAGATATCAAGGCTAGCAGAGAGCTCCACAAGGTGGTTCTCCCTGGCACAACAGGTTCTATGCTTTGTATGCTCGTCAGAAAGTTGAAGAGACTCGGGATGTTGTGGCTGATATGTTAAAAGTCTTTGATCCGGGTGCAAATTTATGTTTTGTGAATGTAGGGGTGAGTTTGGAGTATAAGACAGAACTTACAGCCTACCAACTCAAAGGTGTTACAAAAATTTGGTTTACTCAAAGGAAGCTAGAGAGGGAGAACAATAATCCCATCCCATGGGAGGAATTTGAGGCCGCCTTCTTCAATTGATTCTTTCCTATTGAATTGAGAGAGGAAAAGATGATGGTGTTCATGAATTTCAAACAAAGCTCCATGAGTGTGAGGGAGTATACCCTTAAGTTCAACAAGGTGTTAAAATATGCTCCTCATTTTGTTGTCGACACTAGGGAAAGGATGAACAAGTTTGTGTCGGAGGTATCCTACTTGGTGAATGATGAATGCCACACGCTATGCTTGTGGATGATATGGACTTGTCTCGACTCATGAATTATGCCAAGCAACTTGAAGGGGAGAAACATAGGAAGATAAGGAGTGGGGAGTCTAAGAGGGCTCGGTATGAAGGTGGTTTTCAAGGTGCTAAGGGTGGTCATTTCCAACAAGGTCACAAATTACAAGGCCAAGGATCCTCCAATTCTCAAAACGAAAGATTTACTAATGATAGGGTGCCTAACCCTAAGGTTTAAGGTGATAATGGTGGGATGACTCTTCCATGGTGCCCAAAATGTGGAAGAAATCATGGTGGCAAATGCTTAAGGATTCAAATGCTTGTTATTGGTGTGGAAAAATAGGCCACAAGGTGTTTGATTGTTCCTATGCTCAAAATAAGGGTAAAGATGGTTGTCCTTGAGGATAAGGTTCTCATGTTGATCAAAGGGCACAAGGAGGCCAACAAAGGGGCGCTCCATGTCACAATCAGTTTTATGCTCTTTAGGGAAGGCAAGGAGTAAATGAGGTGCCCGATGTTGTTACCATTATGTTAAAGGTTTATGATTATGATATGTATGTTTTATTGGATCTGGGTGCCACTTTTTCTTTCATTACTCCTTTTTTTGCCAATAAGCTTAATGTGTGTCCTGAATTGTTATATGAACCCTTTGAGGTGTCTACCCTCATTGGTAAATCAATTATGGTTAGAAGATTCTATAGGTGTTGTCCCATGTCTATATTGCATAAAGTATTGCCTTGTGATTTTATTAAACTTGACATGGTAGATTTTGACATTATTCTTGGGATGGGTAGGTTACATGCATATCATGCTTGCACTGATTGTAGAACTCACAAGGTTAAGTTATAAATTCCTAATGAGCATATCTTTGAATGGGAAGGTCATAATTAGTGATTAAGGGTAGGTTCATTTTTGTCTTAAGGCTTGAAAATTGATTTCTAAGGGTTGCATATCCAAAAATTGATTTGTAAGGGTTGCATTTACCATATTGTGAGGGTTAGAAATATTGAGTCTAAAGTCCCTCCCACTGAATTAGTTCTGGTTGTCAATGCGTTTCTTGTTGTCTTCCCCGATGAATAGTGTTCCTCCAGAAAGGAAAATAGATTTTGGTATAGACCTCCTCCCCAATACACAACTTTTTCCATTCCTCCATACCGTATAGCTCCAATGGAGTTAAAGGAGTTGAAGGACCAATTGAGGGATTTATTAGAAAAGGATTTCATAAAGCCTAGCAAATTACCTTGGGGTGCACCAGTGTTATTTGTCAGAAAGAAAGGTTGCTCACTTAGAATGTGTATCGACTACCGACAACTCAATAAGGTCAATATAAAGAACAAGTATCCCTTACCAAGGATAGATCACCTATTTGATCAACTACAAGGGCTCTAGTCATTTTTCTAAGATTGATCTTCAATCCAGATACCACCAAGTGAGGGTGAGGGAGTGTGATATTCCTAAGATGGCTTTTCGGGCTAGATATGGGCATTATGAATTTGTAGTGATGTCATTTTGCTTAACTAATGCACTAGTAATATTTATGAGCCTCATGAATATGGTCTTTAAACCCTACCTTAACATGTTTGTGATAGTCTTCATATATGACATATTGATTTATTCCCTAAGTGAAGAAGAGCATGTGAATCATTTGAGGGCAGTGTTACAAACAATGAGGGATGAGAAGTAGTTTGCTAAATTCAATAAATGTGATTTTTGGTTGAAGGAGGTTGCATTCCTATGGTATGTTTCCGGTGATGGAAT
>JAOTQR010040665.1:0-15385 GCA_025774065.1 Solanum ossicruentum | reverse complement strand
GACTGCAAAAAGAGACTTAAAAAGAGACTTCAAAAATAGGTCGCTAAAAAGAGACCTCATGAGGTCGATATCCGCATCCATAATTTTTAAAATAACCTTTTATAGAAGAGAGTCCTCACGAAGTCTCTTTTTCTTTCATCACATTTTGTCAGATTATGATATAGGATTTCGACTAAAGAATGCGACCTCATGAGGTCGCTATTTGTTAAAATAAAATATAATAATTTATTTTTAAAAACCTCATGAGGTCCTTTTTTAATCAAATTTAATCAATGATATTTTAAAATAAGAGATCTCATGAGGTCTCTTAAGTTTAATAAATTCTTTTAAAAAATTAGTTCCTAAAATAAAATTAATTTGGAATTAGTAGTTATTATTATAGTAAAAAATAGTTGTAGTTACAAACCCATTCTTTTCCCCCTTTCTGACTTGAACAAAAATCGTCGTTGCTGCACCTTCCGTCGTCACAAGCCCTCGTTGCCGCATCTTCCATCGTCTCAGGCAAGTGTTGCTTTTCTTCATTGCCCCCCGTTGCATGCTAGACTCTTCCTTTCCAGTCAACTATACTGAGAGTTGGGCTACTTTTTGTTGGTAAGTTCAGAATTTTGTCAGTGACGGTTCAAGTTAGAGATTTAGCACTCTGTAGATTAATGAATAAACTGGTTTTATAAAGATTTTATTTTACTGTTGCAAAATATTTCTCAAGAGTGAAACATAGTATATGCATATGCATTTTTATGATTCTTTTCTTTATATAAGTATACTTGTATAGGGTTATATCATGGCCTATCACCAAAGATACTATGATCTCCTACTTTTTGTTATCAATTATCACTAAGTTTTCAAACTATTTTTTAACACTTTGTATGACCTAGAAAAGCATATATGATATATCTATAACATTCTTTTTGGACCACTTCCGAGATAAGTGATAAAGATCATAGATAGGTATAAGTTACAAACTTGAATTCCTAATCTTCCTAAAATGGCATTGAGTGGAATCGTAATGAAGGCAGCCATGATTATCTACAGGTCCATTTATGCTTCTTAAGATTGTTTTCTAGTTTCTTGTCTGAGAGGAAATAAGTTAATGGGAGCCAAGTTGAGGCTGTAAAAGAGGTAGATGTTGCTATATGCACCATGTCTGGGGTGCATTTCAGAAGTCACAATATTTTGTTGCAACTCAAGTTGGTTAATGCCATCAAGTAAGCTGGAAATATTAAGCAATTCTTGCCATCGGGATTCTGATGGGAAATGCAATAGAACTAGGAAGAGTGACATTTGATGAGAAAATGGAAGTGAGAAAAACCATAGAAGTAGCTCATATTCCTTGTACTTACAATTTTGCTAATTGCTTTGCTGGTTACTTTGTTGGCAACCTTTCTCAACTTGGAACTCTTGTTCCTCCTAAACAAAACATTTCTGTCTATGGAGATGGCAATGTTAAAGTGGTGTACATGGATGAAGATGACATAGCAACATACGCTATTAATAGCCACCAAAAAACATTCTGACAAGACAGTGTACCTTAGACCACCAGAAAACATTCTGACTCAAATGGAATTAATAGCCAAGTGGGAAAAGCTTAAAGGAACGGAGCTTCAAAAAATTAGCATCTCTCCCCTGCCTGAATCTTATTATTCATTGGAGTTCTTTATGGCCCCAGTCTACCACTTGTAAGCCACTTTACGAGTCGTACCTGGTGTCGTAGACTTTTTCAGTGACAAAATTATTTCAAACTTCTGGTCTACCATAGTACTTTATGACTCGTAGTGTTCACTACAACTCGCAAAGGGACTTTTGTAGAGCCCTTCTGCAACTGAACTCAGATGATTTTTGTATTTAGTTTCTTGTTTCATGTGGTTAAGCATGGTACGTTTATGTCTATGTTTCATGTATTTCGGTCCAAAAAAGTAGACCTGCTCATATAGAGGCTCTGAGCAGAAAGCTCAGGGATAAGACTTCAGATGATGAGCATTCCGACAAGGAGCAATCCCATCAGCTGAGTGGCTCATTAGAGTTACTTGATACCCAGCCAGAGCCAGTAACTTCTACCTGAGCTGGGCTTACTCAAGCTCCAGTTATTAGTCCTTCCTAGTCTGAAGAGGAAGTAGTGATGAGAGCTGGAGCAGCATGCCACAAAAGGCTTCATCAGGAGAGGAGTATAGTTTTGAGGAGGGCTCCGAGGACAGAGGAGATGTTGAGTCCTCTGTCTCACCATCTTTATCATTAGCACCAGATGCCCATACCGACCAGTGGTATGTCAAGGGCATGGATGAGATCTTCAGAGAGGGCACGCAACCCAAAGAGTGGGGCAAGCCTACTCATTCTATCTATGTGAACCCCAAAGTGATAGCAGATGGACTTAGCTGTGTCCTCGATCTATAGGACACAATGATTAGTTATGGGCTCAGCTGACAGAGTCTCTCGGTCGGTACACCCCAATTCTGGTGAGAAAGTTTTGTGTATCTAAGGCAGTCACCATCTAGCGTTCTCTTCCTAAGGGTAAGAAACTGCTCACTCAGTCCAGGTTGACAGACACGAGTGAGAGGTCGGAGGGTCAACATATCTAAGGAGACCACCAGCTTATGCTTTTTGGTCCTCAGTACCATGACCCTAAATCTAGAGCAGAGTTTGACAACAGGTTGGGGTAGGTCAGGAACCCATTGATTATGAAGGATCCTGAGCATCGAACCACACTTTTGAGATGGGTGGCTAGTCATATTGCAGAGCAGGTTTCGGAACCTGCTTGGGTCACCACCCATACGGAGCCTATCATCAAGGCTTCGCTCAATTTTCTTGCCAAGTTCTGGTGGACTATTGTTCGTTCTTGCACTGGCCGACTTTTGCAGACAATACTTTGACACCAGAGTAGGTGGTTTTGGTTAACAGCATCTTAGCTAGCTATGGCATTGATTAGGCTCGCCTTATAGTGTACCATATACATGAGGTCGCACTAAAAAGGGCCACCTCTATCCCTTTCCCTTTTTTGATCTACAGACTTTGTGTAAAGTCTTGGGTAGAGATTTTATATCAGCTAGACCAGTTGGTAGAGGCCCAGCACACTTGGGAGCCTAGCCTGATCAAGGGTAATGAGAACCCGGTAGCACTAGCTAGCACAACCTCCTCCTCCACCAGAGATGTTCTCCCTGGTGCCACTATCTGAGGGTTCGGAGACTACCCCTCCTACTACTACTATTACGACTCTCGGGGAGAGACCCCCATAGCCTGAGGCAGTCGATCGGAGGGGTCCCACTATTACAGCTACCGCACCAGAGACCTCTACTTCACAGACTCCTACAACGGGCATCATCTATGTGTCTGCCACTTCTATTTGGTCCATGGTGTGGAGATTATCACATGCTAAGGCCTAGTTGACTCAACTCTTCCAGCAAATTAGGCCATGGGTCTGGCAGGCTATTTTAGACTTGGAGGATCTCAAGCATTCACTATTTTAACTATTTAGGAGTGTATTTCTACGGTGGATGCCCACATTGATGCCTTCGAGGAAAAGGTTCAGAAGAGATTAGTCGAGGCCCGAGCTTCAGATTTGTCAGCCCTGCAATCAGAGATGCAACAGCTCCGGGCTGATATGGCAACATCACTAGCGGTACTAGTTACATTACCAGAGACGACATCTCCATATCGAATTTGGATTTATCTTCCTCTAAGGAGCCTACAGAGAATTCCCTTAGGAAGATACCTTGTACGAATATGGAGCCAGAGGAGAGAAATGTACGTGCAAAGCTCTTAGAGAATAAGGAATTCGAGCTTACTGCAAGGAGATTCAGGCACGATGTGGAAATGTAGCTAGCTTGTGAGCATGATAGGTTGAGGGGTGTTGGCCCCTCCATACAGAGTACTATTGTTGTGGAGACTACCCCGCAGGAGGGGGTTGCCAGACTTAGCCGGAGACTGGCGCTTAGGCTCCTAGGTATGTTTTTTTACCCTTTTATGTGTTTATTTTGCTTGATTTTGTGCATTGGGGACGATGCGCATATTTTTCGATGGGGTATAGGTAGTTATGTGCCTCAGCGAAGTCTGAGTAGCTTATGGTCAATAACTACCCTAATTTTTTATCATGAGGTTTTTTTGTCTGTGTTCTTTTCCTCGTGGATATTTAATTTCTGTTGAATCGGCACGTTTAGGATGTTTAGATAATATATGTAGCATATAATACTAATACTTGTGGCATATACCATGTTTTTGTGTTTTGTTTGAAAAATAGTACCCACAAAAATTTTTGATTAGTAGTTAGACAACAATGCATGTCTAGGTGTTTGGCAATACCTGTTCTGATAAGTGAGGTTAAATTGAGATAAATAGCATGATCTGTGACTCTTTTGTTGATAATGTATGTTGTGCCATGTGAGTGCAAGCTTGTTTTGCTAAATTCATGTATTTTGTGCTAATTCAGAACTTGCCCTGTTACTCTAAGTTGTATCATAGATTAAATGGATTAGGAAAGGATCTTAGGCCTTTTTTCTTTAAATAGTCCACTTAAGCTTCAAAATAACCAACCAAATGATGATATATCCCTTGTTCCAAATATTGGAGTCTTACATGTACCAATGTTTTTCTAAAGATCTAATTAGCCTAGCCTTATCTAGTGAAAAGTCCAAAATTTGGCCCTGGTTAAATCCTAAGTTGAGGGTCGTTACCAAAAGTGGCCCTGGTTTTGGGAAGAGAGATTGTGTGTTTCAGTACAAGTTAAAATCCTAAGTTGAGGGTGGCTGGTGTAAGGTAAAGCATAAAAATAAGGGGGAGAGTTAGGAATGAGAGAAGAAAAAAGAGGAAAAAATCATGTACCGGGTGCAAGAAAAAGTAACGATGCCTTAGATTGAGCCAAAAAGCAAAAAGAAGCATAAAAATAAGGTAAAGAGCTAAAAAATGAGAAAAAAGCAACTGGGAAAAGCTTGAATGAAGGAAAAAGGGCGAATAAGGTGAAAATGACAAAGATGTTGAGGCAAAAGTGAAGAAAAATGCAGTTTCAAGTAGGGTCATTAGTCACTATTTTTCTAAAATATCACACAAAAGCCCCCCGAGCCTACATTACAAGCCTAGAAAGTCTTGGAGTGATCCTAGTCCAAATAGTTGAAAGTCTGAGTCATGAGTATAGGGGCAAGCTTTTGTATTAGTCATTATGCATGAATATCTTGCTGAAAGTGAGTGTTTTTCCACAGTCCCAAGGTTAAAACATTAAATCATCATTGAGTGTCAAATCAGGGACTTTTTTCTGTGAGGGCACTTGCATTACATTGTTAGCATTTGACTTGTCAGTGATTGTGAACTGTTGATAGCCCCTTGCTTGTCATAGTTCTATTGTCACATGCACCAGCTTACATTTGTTTGCTAAATAACTATCTGATCTTATTTTGAAAAGATAGTGTGGTATCTGAGTTTGAGATATACATGATATATGCCATTGAGTTTAGTTCTATGTGTTACTGTATTGTCTATATAGATTGAGTCTTCGCTTGAGGACAAGCAATAACTTTAAGTTGAGGGTATTGATGTGCTATCAAAATACAACCCTTTTGATTCTTGAAAATTAGAATTTTGTGTGTTCTCAATGTGATATTTGTGGGTTTTATGTGTTTTTGTATTTAGATTTGCAGGAATACAAGTTGACCATGATTTGGGGCAAAATTGCACAAGATTGCTAGTTTTTGAATATTTACAAGACCCTCTACTAATCGTAGAGCATTCTATGAGTCGTAGAGACAATTTCATGACAAATTCCAGTGAGGTTGAATTATGAAGATCAGCTCAATGAGACACACATTTGAGTCGTATTGATGGGTTTCGTGAAGATTTACAACGAGGGACAAGTTGATGAAGATGAGCCTATGAAGATGCATTACGTGTCATAGATTAGTGTACAAGTCGTGAAGATGTGTCGTAGAAGAGAAGTCCAAAATCACAGGAGCTGAGTATAAGACCTCGATTACAACTCACAGATCACATTACGAGTCATAGAGACCTTTCGTGGAGTCCTCCGACTAGTTTTTCTCTTTTATTTAGGACTTAATTATAATTACTATAAATAGTACTTTTAGGTTATTGTACAAGAGAGGATGCCATTATTCGGTACTTTTAGTGTTTGTCCTTGGAGAACTCAATACTTAAGAGAGAAGATATTCAACACTTATGGGTAAATTTAATATTGAAGCTTGTGATTCTCACTCTTCTTGGATTTGCTTGATCTTAATTCAATTGGTAAGTGCTTAATTATGTTCTTTTATCAATTCATAAATTTCTTCACCTATCGATAGAATGAATAGCTAAATCCACAACTAGGGTTGTGGGAATTATGAAGAACTAACTTTGTAAACCTGGGTAAGTTAATTCTTTGAATAGGTATATGCATGTATTAATAAATTCTCTTCATATTGCATGTTTTCTAATGGTGGCCAATATTAGAACCCACCTGATGTTACAGACTGGATCAAGGTAGTTATGAATGGGAAAAGAGATTGATTAATAGGATTTGATGATGTGTTCTCATTTAATCAACCGAACTAGGCCAAGGAGAGGTTGACTGAGACTTATAGGTAATGGTTAGTATTGCACACTATGGAGATGGGCCAAGTCACATAGTGAAATTCGCCTCTTGCCTTTGACCAAAGGGCTTGGTAAACTTAAATTACCGTCCTACATGCTATGCATTAGACAAGAATTGGGTTATCCGGTGATACTAAGTTAGGAAATAGGTAACACGATACTCTAGATTCTCTCTATTATTGATTGCCTATTGTGGTAGTTATTTTAGTTTACTTTCTTATTGATTATTATAACCCCCCCCCCCTCCAAATGAATTGAGTTGGTTAACTACTTGAATTGCTTATTGGTGAATAGGTCTTGAGTCTACCTATTCCCTTGGGTTCGACCCTAATCTTGGCTATGTTTATATCTTGACAACGATCACTTTATCCTCTAAAAAGGAGGTGTAACTTGGCGACATCACTCCTTGCAATAAAGATTTCGATGGTGAAAACAAATTCAAAAATGGAGCTAAGATGAGGGAGAAATCATTAATTGAAGTTTAGTAATCAAAGTCCCAAAACCCCCTAAATTCCACCTTTTAAATCCCAAAATTAGAAGTCAAAATCACAAATTTATCAATGTAAATTAATGAAATAGGTTAGAAAATAGTTATCCAATCACTTTGCCTTGAAAATCCACAGAATCTCTCTTTCAAATAATGTTTGGAAGTGTAAAGATGGTGGAAATAGGTTTTTAAAATGTATTTTAAATGACTGGCACTTTCCAGGGACTAAATACACTACACGAGCATGGAGAAGAACCAGATTCACCTCTGTGAACGCAGAGGCCTAGACCATGAACACGGAGAAAAACCAGGTTCACCTTTGTGAATGCGGGGAGTAAGAGGGGGATGCACATAAAACTTGCACCAGCAATCCACAACTAAAACTAAAACGCAGAATGGGCACTCAAAACTTATCTAGAATCAGAATTTCATAAATTAAATATGTATCCATACCAGAAACAACAATCCAAACTCTACGGAATCATTAGAAATAAATTTAGAGGCTTCCATGACACATTTCCCAATGTAAGTTAGATAAACTAGTTTAAGAGTCAAAATATCAAAACTTTCCTCGACAACTCTGAAAAATATGACGAGATTATTTTTAGTGTTTCACCATTTGAAACTAGTGTAACTGTCAGAATTTTGATTCCAGCTCCGAACTTCGATTATTGACCAAAGTGAATCTTTTATTCTAGAAAAAACTAATATCACAACTTTGGGTCCAAAAACTTCATTTTAATTCCAAATTCAGTTCTCAAGTTCTGGTAGACTAGTTTCAACATTTCGGAGTTAATGAAATCGACAGAATAAAAATCTGACACTCAAAACTCAAAATAGTTCTAAAACTCAAAATTTTCAAACTTAAGCCTTTAAAAACTCTTTCTTTTGCAAGACTCTAACTTTTATCAAGATTTTCAAAATTTGACTTTTAGATTCCTCAATAAATGATCCAAGGCGACTCTCGGGAAGGGAAAAATGGTAATCAAGTTGAAAATGCCCGAAATAACCTTTGAGGTCATTACAACCATTTGTGTTTGTTGAATGTGGATCTTTGTTTGATGTTTGAAGTACTTCCTTTTTATTGAAAATGGTAAAAATGCACTTAAAACTTGCGAAATTGATCAACAACAGAGGACAGTTTAAATCTTTGTTCGTTCTCTTTATCCAACTCTTTCATTATATTATTGCCCAGAAATAATGATCACAAAAATTTTAATTTGTTGTAGTGCAATATTCGATATCTCACTGAAAGAGTTAGTTTGCACTCATATCAGGTAATCTATTAAGGGGAGTGAGGGCTGGTGTAAACTCTATTTTATTGAAAGATTTTCTATTCTAAAAACATAAAATGTCTGGTTAAAATGAATTAAATTTAATCCTTAAAAAAGATCTAATATTTATCAAATTTTATAATTGGTGTCAGTGAAATTCTCCCTCGCAATAAGCTTGGCATCATTCCTTACCTCTGTTTCCACAGAGGAAATGTATGTACACAACAATATAAAAATATCCTCAAGCACAGTTTCATTAGCTAAAGTGCTATGCATGAACACTGTTGACTAATGGGGAGATCGGCTAAAGATCAATCAATAAATGTAGAGAAGTATCTTTCTTACTAGTGGTGACCATCCTGAAACTGTAGGACATTTGTTCTTTCAAGTTTGCGTTTTCACAAAATTGTCAATTGGAGATATTGAGCTGGTTGTGACTCTATTACCAACACAACGACATGAATCGATTGTGGTTAAGAATGGCTAGAAGTGCTAAAGGGGACATAAGTAAGCATTCTTATGGACTGTAATGGCAACACTAATCCTTAGTGCAAGTGGAGTAATGTGGAAATGTGGCACCACAGAGTACCTTAGTGCAAATGGTGTAAGATATATAATTGTTAGTTTAATAAATAGAAAGACAAAGTGCAAAGATATAATTGCACGGAACAAGGGGAATTTCATAGATATGGGGATATTGTAACGTCCTGTAAAATTATCAAAATACTCCTAGGATAAAGATGAGCGCATAATGCATCTTCCCATACTCTATTTGTGAATCCAAGGACGGATATGCAATCAGCATGAAAAATTGAGTGGGAAGATAGTCTACTTCGAATTTTAGAGCCATCAGATCAAAAAATAATTTTTCGGTCCAAAATGATTTCCAGAGGCTGTGTACGCCCAAGACGCGACACACCTGGTACATGGACATGCCTTGTATTTTTCTTCAATTTTTTGATGGGAAATTGAAAACTAGTTCAGAAAATTTTTAAGGAAAAAATACACTAATGTGTGCCTCGTCCACATCATGGACTAGGCTATTCCGAAGTGAAATTTTTGTTTTAACTTGAGAGCATTCCAGTCAATTCTCAACTCCTCTTAAGTTCAATAAACAAATATAAAGGATCTTTTACATCAAGCAAACTCCAAGAAATTTCTACCAACTAAGTATTCGTATGAGTTGATAGAAGGATCAACTTCAAATGACCATATCTCCTAATGTATAATGAGTCAGGTGACCCATAATATATCAAATCGAAGATATTTGATTTAGCTTCACAACGCATCTAATTTCTCCTTAATAAGAGTTTGGAGTAGAAAGTTATGACGAAATTGAATGCCTGTAGAGCTGTCCTAAGACCCGCGACATCTCCGCGTCGTGGACCCAAGGCGAACCCTTTATGGATGAGATAAATGACATTTTTTTGCTCTTTATATTGAGGGTAATTTCATCCTAAAACCTTTGGGGGTCTATTTAAAGTCCCAAAACGTATAAAACGATAGATTTCATAACTAAAAACTCACTCACTCACTCCTAAATGTAAATGCTCAAGAATCATCATAAAAGTCATCAAGTTAGGATTAGCTTTCAAGATTCATCCCCATGGTGAGTTATTATTCATAAATTTCAATCTAGCTGATCCAAATTTCTTTATCTATTAATGAATCTCTAAAAGAATCTTAAATCATAACCTAGAGTTTTAAGAAAATGAATTCAAGAATTTATTGATTCTTCTTCTTTTTCTTCAAGAATTAGGGTTTTTTATCAAGAACTCTAAAGATTCTAAATCAAGAATTCAACAATCAATGAGAAGATCTCAAACAATGTCTTTACAAGTTCTTCTACTCTAAAAGAACTACCGAGATCGAAGATTTTCTCCAAGAAAGCTAGTATTCATCAAAGTTCGGTTGTGATATCAACTTTCCAGGTATGTAAGGATAAACGAAAAGTATGAGACTATCTCTCATGTGCCCCATATGGATGGTCTTAGATGAGAGTTGAAGGTTCTTCAATCTACATGCATGATTCTTGATTATTTTCTTGAGAAATCATATTAAATAGATGTATTTTCATATGTTGATGATGATCATAAAATTATTTTCTTGAATTGAATATTTTTCATGAGATATTACATAAAACCATCATGTTAACTTTTAAAAGCATGCATGAAAAAAGATAGGGATTGAGTTTGGAGCCTTGATTGAGAATGTCGATTGTGATTGTGAATGTGATGTGAGAATGATGACGAGTTGATAGAACTGGATAACCCCTTGTGTCTCCATAAGTGAACCATAATGATTTGTCTATTCGATTTTTCGCTAAACATTGTTCTAACCCTTAAGCTGTTGATTGAGATATTGTTTGATGAGATGATATAGTCTTTGTGAGACTGATTGAAAGATGAGAGCCTCTATGAGATTGATTTGAGATAAATTGATTGAGATGGTTTGATTGGTTTGTTTAGATGGATTGTCTTATGAGGATTGAGTCATGAGAGGAGTATCGATCAACAAAAGAGTAAGAGTTAATCCAACTCATACTCATCAAACTACGTAGACAAGCATAGGTGAAGATTAGGACCATTAGACCACATTATGTTGAGGCCCCCTCCTGATAGAGTCCCTGAAAAAATAGAGGACTAGTTTGATTTACTGGTGGTCCCTAGTGGATTCGATTCGTTCCCTACCTGGCAAGTACAGAATGGATGTGGCAACATCAGAGGGGTTGTTGTTCAATCACTGGCTCATAAGTGATTATTGTCAGATAAGAGAAACTCCCAAAAAGTTCCAAAACTGAGTAATCTCAGTCGAGATGAGATGAGATGATATGAGATGTGATGAGATGAGTTGAGTTGAGTTCCTTTGAGATGAGTCATGATTTGATTGATGAGGTTTGATTGGTTGATGGGTTACTTGTCTAGTCTTCACTCTTGCTTTAGATAGATATTTGACATGTTGATTGTTATTATTTCGAGTCAATTGTTATTTCTATATTATTCTACCTGTTAAGTTTCATTTATCTATTTCACATACCGCATATTCCATGTACTGATGCCACTCTTGTGCTGCATTGTTTCATGATGTAGATACAAGATTTGTAGATCATTAGTAGGCTCATCGTTGAAGATTTACGACGTTCAGTTGATTGCTAAGCCTCCCCGACTACGGAGGTTTCATTATATTTATTTCATCTTGCTTTAGAGTTAGATATTTATTAGCTTTATTTTGATTGAGGTAGCCATGGGTCTGTCTTTGGCAAGGCTTTATAGTAATAGAGGCTTCATAGACTAAAGTCAAATATTGATGTAAGATTGTGAGCCAGTTTTTCCTACTAGCCTTTTTTATAATATTATTTTGAGACTAGATGCTAATGTGCCTATTTACTTCCTTATGTCTTCTGCTTATTAGAAGAATGTATGAATGAATGCATGTGATGACGCGAAGTTGTTCGCTTGTGGACTAGATATAGTCTTTGAGTGCCGGTTATGTCTAGGGTACTCTCCCGAGTCGTGACAAACTTGGTATCAGAGCACGTGTTCAAGTGTCCTAGGGAATCTGTGAAGCCATGTCTATAGGAATTTATTTATGGTTGTGAGGGCCCCACTTCTATAATTAAGGGACAATCGACATTTAGGAAAAGCTTCCATTCTTTCAGAGTCTAAATCATGCGATAGAGCTAGCTCATGAGAAATCTACAATGACTTGTGTGTTTCTCTAACCCTTTTGACTATGCCTCGTCCATGAGGTGATAGAGATAGTAATGTTCAAACCATTACAAATAAGTCATCAGTGATAGAGTAATCAGAATGGTAGAGAGACTGCACCAGGCTTGAGAGAAGCTGACTAGCGTGCTAAGTTGATTGACTAAAAAGAGTGCACTATTACTCGTATGAATTGTGAATTTGTGTTAGCTCTAGATGTACCTAGACCCTTCTTTTCAAAACTTGTTTCCGATGTTACCTATGAGAGAGAAACTTATGTCTCTAAAGAGTTTAATGATAACACCTAAGAGTGAGATGTGTGGTCTTGTAAACACCAGGTAGAATTGAATCATCCTAGAGTTAGGAAACCGGATATGCATATTCATAATTTCATAAACCCGATGTAAATCATTATAATATGGCTTAAAGTATCTTAAAATCATCAAATATGTACAGCCCATATATCAATTAGTTTAATAAATCAAAACATGTAAAAACCCTAACTTAAAGTCAGTTTAATTTCATGTAAATTGCTAGAAAATAGTTTGGGTATCCTTGATTGGAAAGAATCAAGGATCAAATCCACATACCTTAGCTAAGGAAGGAATTCCAAAAAGAAATTTAAAGAAGATTAGGCCTTCCCTTGATTCTTAAGCTTGATTGGCACTATAGTTCTTAAGACAAGTTTAAGAAGAACGGTGTTCTCTTAAGCTTCCCAGCAACTAGTGGGGTGATGTATGATAGTGAAGAACCAGGGACAATTAATGCATATACATTATGAGAGAATATGGACAATGTACATGTGACCACATCAGGTGAAGCTTTCAAATTGTGTCTACTCCCCAAAGCATAAGTGGGATTCCGGACCCTGCTAAAGCTAGTTGCTCCTCTAACACCTCTACCACAACCCATAGGTGCTTGTTGACCCCTACTTAATGGAGGAGCTATCGATGATGATGCAATAGCTGACCTAATAGATTGTGTTATATCACCCATACGCCTTCTCGGGCAATCTCACATCATGTGCCCTCGCGCACCACACTAATAACAAACATTTGTCCCAACATGACATATACCCAGATGACTTCTTCCATACTATTTACAGGGCTATCTAGGAGTCATTGGTTGGTATGTGGATCCTCCTGTTGTCCTTGTACCTTGTCCCTCACCCCGTTGACCAAATTGATTACTTCTAGACCCTTGAAGTTGTGGTGGAGCACTGGCTGCGGAATAGGAGAATGTTGGCCTAGGCAATTTGTTAGAAAACCGAGGCCTAAACTTACCTTAGGATGGTGTAAACTACCCTAATGATATGCTCCTCTTGGACTGTGCCCTTTCTAACTCCTGTGTCCTTCTCCTTTGCCTTTGATCCTCCAATTTATGTGCAAAAGCTTCCATTCTCGCTATATCCATGTCTCTATTCAATGCAGCAATGGTACAGTCTCTGACCAGATACGTATCCAATCTATCCACATATCGATGAACTCTGTCTGCCATGTTAGCAACTACATTAGGAGCATACCTGGATAGGGAATTAAATTAGAGGCTATATTCCCTCACGCTCATATTCTTCTGGTGAAGATTCATGAACTGATCTGCACGGGCCTCTCGGATCTCTAATGGCAAATAATGGTCAAGAAAGGCCTCTCTAAACTCTTCCCAGGTGGTTGGAGGAGCATCTATATCTTTGGATTGCTTCTAGGTTTCATACCACAATATTGCCACACCTTTCAACATGTGTGTTGCTAACTTGACCGTTTCCATACCACTCATATGCATCACATCTAAAATGCGTTGAATTTGATCAATGAAGTCTTGGGGATCTTCAGTTAGATCAGATCCAGTGAAGGCTGGAGGGTCCAAATTAAGGAAGTCCCATACTCTCATGCCAGTTGCCCTATTTGCACCACTTGTACCCAAAACTGGACCTTCCTGTCTTTGGCCTTGGCAAGAAACTATGCGAGTCAGTAGTTGAACTACATTTCTCAGATCCTGCACTGTACCATCAATAGGTGGTTCTGGGGGGATTTCACTATTTCTGGGTTCATTAGGAGCTGGAGGGGTTAGAGATGTCCGTGACAGAGACACATCTTGAGCCTCATTTCATTGTCTCACATGAGTGGTCGAACGAGCCACCACTTCTACTACCTTTCCTTTACCTTTGTTCTTCCTAGTTTTTGGCATACTTGCTCGCTGTACAAAATATTTTAGGAATTAGACATAATTCACCTAGCTCTATGGCACGATCTAAAGAATGAAAGGAAAGTAACAACTCTTAAATGCCACGTAGCCTTCGGCTTATAAATGTGTTGCACAACATATGATAAACAAGACTCTACGTTGACACAACTTTGTAGACTCCCTAGCATGACCCAATCTAATATCACATCTTTCACGCCCCTAGTCCTGTTAGGGTGGACCAGCACCCATTGCCTATAAGGCTTGGGAGAACCAACTTATGTATATGCACTTTCTATACATTTTATAAAGGATATTTATATTTAACATGTCTTTATGAAAGTAAACGGTGACACAGGCCAAAAGAAAATGCGTGTGACAAGGTCATTGGGGCCACGGTGTCAAAAGTACGAGACATGACCACACTTTAATTTACATAGCCTACAAAGTCTCTAGATTAGAGAAAGTATCTGATTAGGGTCGATACAGGCCCCCGCCTGAATTAACTATACAATGCAAACATATAAGCTTTAGACACAAACAAAGCTCCGAAGGAACCTGGAGTTTGGTAAGAGCAGCTGGATGTTCTGGACTCTACTGGAGAGATCTACTAGAACTTGTACCTGCAGCATGAAATGTAGGTCCCCGTAAGGGATGTCAGTATGAGATAGTATACTGAATATGTAAGGCATGAAGTACTGTATATCCAATAACAACTTCAAATAAAACTATGCACTGGTGTGGAAAAAGAGACCACCTTTAGATATACTTTGGGATCGTATACTTTATGTTCTTTATATTACTTTGTCTTTACTATATAATATGTACACATCATGTACTGTAAATGATCAACTGATTAGTGGTAAACTCTATCGGGATCATCCCTGGCTAGGTTATTCCTTAACCCCTCGGGCTACCACCCATATAGGATCATCTCAGGCTACGTGATGCTCCCACCCCCCGGGCTACCACCTATCAAACACTATATACTTTACTTTATCTTTCAATTACCTTTGAGATGATTCTTTTGGTGGTCACAATTTAGGAGATATATTTATGTACAACATGTGGTATGAAAATAATCATATAAGACAATATGGTAATGAAGAGAGTTTGTTACATAAACAATGAAATGCATATGAAATGAAAGAAAAACTCATGAACTTTGTTTTGCAACA
>JAOTQR010040654.1:0-15385 GCA_025774065.1 Solanum ossicruentum | reverse complement strand
ATAATCATGTTTACACCTATTGGGCTTGTATGTGAACATATTATTTGAATATATTATTAATTATATATATTCAACAACTCCTACCCCATTTTCCCTTTTTTTCTCGTTGTATCAACAACAAGCCACCATAGCCACCCCTTTCCTCTCCCAAAACCCCACCACATATAGTCACAAAATTAGCCAATACACTTCTCCAAAACTCACTGCAACCCACACCATTATTTTCTAGTCTCTCCATCATCCTCACCAAGACACCATCACAATGCACCGGAAACAACACCAAACTACCCCAAATCAGCCATCATTTTTTACCAAAAACACCATCTTTTTAACCAAAAAGCACCATTGAACCCAACAAAATCTAGACCCAATAGTCCATAACGCTTGCTAGCGACGTCGGAGGACACACCAGCAAATCAAATCAGAAGCTATCCATTGCTTATGAGCTCCCCCAATAAATGAACAATCAACAACTCACTGTCAATTTTTATTTTTTATGTTTTTGAATTTTATACATGTGCAATTAGATTGATTTGGTTGCTTTTTTTTTTTTTTTCATATTTTTAGCTTTGTGAAATTTCTTTTACTCCAATTTGCTCTTCATTTTATATTATTTTATATGTATTTTGTTCTATTTGTTGAGTTGTATCTGTGCAATTTTGGTTTCCTTGTGATAGGTACATTTTTTCAGTGAGTGGATATTATGTTTGTTTTGGACTTTTATTAAATTATATTACTATTTGTTTGATTTCTTGTTGATTTAGTTTACCATTTGTGTTGAACTAGATATTCTAATGGAAGATTTTTAAAATGATTATAGTTCGTTTGAAGTTTATCCTAGTAAGTTTGCTTTTCATGTTGTAGTTATTATTTTATGGGTCACTACAGCGTTGCACCTTCGGAATGTCAACAAGAACAACATGAAAAACTAATTTAATGCGGTTTGAATTTGTAGAACCAATAGGTAGATGCTGAATGCCTTTTTTCTTAGACCCATAACCTACTATGTCCTCTATACAGTACACCCAATTAAAAAAATAAAAAAAAAATCCTACACAAAAAGCATTAAAAAAATCAGGAATAGTAGTAGAGCAAAACTAGTATTTATAAATATACATCATGTGATTGAAGTACTGGACAAGAGAAGCACCCTAGTCGAAATCTCAATTTCATTAATTACAAAACATTTTAATCATTATTTTTTAAATTAAGAAATTAAACATTGGAACCAAAAAATAATTAGATGTTTGTTGTTACCATCATTAACAAATATCAGATCTCTATTTCTGCTATAACTGATGCCATCAATTATCTTTTGCTCATAAATCTCTTCATTGAACTTTAATTACTGCCACCATAGTTGTCTATGTATCCGTGGCAGAATTGTCAAAATAAAAAAGTATATATATACCAAGTAAAACTTGATCAATTGAGTAAAGTGACGACAAAACAATTAAAATATTGTAAATCAAAATATGAAATGAATGGAAATCAATAAATTGAAGACAAGGATAAAAAGTTTTACTTTTGGTTAGTGGGAAAAAGAGATTAAAGGATAAAGATGTGTAGAGTGAGGAGCCTTATTAGATGGAGAAGGAGATGAACAGAGGACAATAATTAAAAGTATCAATTAATACTTTTAATTGGTGCACTCTCTTCATCTTTTCATCCATCCGATAAGGCTCCTCACTCTACACATCATTCTTCTTTTTTCCTTCAATTTATTGATTTTCTATTTATTTCATGTTTTGAATTATAATCTTTTAATTATTTTTCGTCCCTTTACTCAATTAATCAAGTTTTATTTGATACATATATACTTCTTTATTTTTACAATTTAGCCATGGATGCTTGAACAATTATGGTGGCAGTAATTCCTGTGGGACTTTTTACATATAATTTTTTTTAGTTTCAATATTTAATTTCTCAATTTGAAAAAATAATGGTTAAGTGGTCTTGTAATTAATGAAATTGAGATTTCGGCTAGGTGATTCTCTTGTCATATGCTTCAACCACATGATGTGTACCTAATAAATATTAATTTAGCTCTACTACTTATTATTTTTTTAATGTTTTTGTGAAATTATTTTTTTAAACTATAAAAAGGACACAGTGGGTTATGGGTCTAAGACAAAAGGCATTCAACACCTACCTATTGGTTCCACATATTCAAATGGAATGTATTTTCTTTTTCTTCCTTTTTATCAAATAATAACCTTGCATTAATTTCTTTCAGCTAGGCTAAGAAGAATGAGGGGAAAAACATTAAATTAATTTCTCATGTTGTTAATTTTTTAAAAATAATCTATAGTAAGTACTTTTAGTGTTATACTAATCACATAGGTGTTATTGATTTGATTACTCTAAATGTTGATTACTACTGCAGTTAGATTTTGTATAATTTGATGTCAGCGGTAATGCACTGTGTATATTTAATTTAGATTCAAATATTTAGTCCTATAATTATAGTTGATAATCTTCTTTGTCAACCTTCTAATTGCAGCTTGCTAAGACTAATCTAGTAAGAAGGTTGGCCATTAAATTGCACTGCGGTAAAGTTATTGAGTTGGTTTTTAGATAGTCACTCACTTAATAGTTATTATCTCAAAATGTCATTTTCTTGGTTGAAAAAATTTAATTTGTGAAGAAATGTTCCTTTTAAATAATAACTATTAGTTGAGAGACAACATGAGAAATCGACTATAAGAATATCTTACTAATCATGTTAAACTTTTGGCTATTTCACACTACAATTTCATAATTTTAACTATTTAATATAAAGCTTTTTTTTAAAAAAAAAGTTGTATGCGATGTTCCCAATTACTAAAACAAGATAGTATACTATTGAATCTGTCAAAAAAATCAATTCACGCCAATTATTCATCTTTATGTAATATACTATTAATTAATATAATTTTGTTATCGTGTAAAACATGATGATAGAATAGTAAAAGGGATGATAATAAACATTTGGCACATTTAAAAGGCAAGCCTAATCTAAGTGCAGTAAAGAAAAGGCTCATCAACAGCAACCTAATATTGTAGTTACAAAGTTTAACGAGAATTTCTAAATAATTAGTCAAAGGGTCTTCTTTCAATTCCCTTTAATATTCTATTACTTTTTTTTTTCACTTTATTCTTTTCATTAGTTTATGTTAAGAACTCAAAAATGTATACCAAATTAATTTTCTTAATTTCATGACCTAAACTAGGGCCTAGATGTGACACGACGAATGGGGAACCAAAAGGGACCCCAAACAAGCCTCTTAGCATATCATACACACACCCTTGGTCGCGGTAGCAAGATAGATAATAATAAGAGAGTAAAAATAGGGAAAGGGACTAAGGGATTTCTTTGATAATATAAAATATAAAGAGTCAAACTTGAAGCATAATATATCAACAACATCTCTAAACTTAGACTTGAGTGGTGGCCAAGACACTCTCCGGGCTCATCCTCATAGTATGAAATATGAATATAAAGAAGTTTCAAAATTAACAAGAGGAAGTATATAGTGTCCTCAAACTTAAGGACTCACCAAGCTTATCTTAAAGATATCGAACTAGCCACGTGGAGGAGAATATTCCAATAGAGCTCCGGTCACCAAATGGTGACATTATGTAGGCATAATATATTCATTAGCACGTTTGAATGTACTAAGTATGCGGGATGCAATACAGCAAGAGATAGGAAACATAGTCAAAATGCATAATGATAAGCAATAGATAGCATAATAACAATATTGCATGTATGATCACTTGGAATCCCTATGTCAACCCTACACCAGAAGAAAGGAGGAAGTAACTTGCAAAGGTAAACCTCCTAATGACAAAGTGGATCCACTAAGCCTTATGTAAACCGAGCCTCTAGTTCTTGGACTCAGGTACTCGCCTCAAGCATGACTTGGGTATTCATCTTAAACCCTCATATTTAGGGTACTCACCTCTTAGGGATTCTGGGACTCGCTTCTAACATCTTCACATACCGTGGCACGTAGTTTTGGGCCTTGGGGACTCATCTCGAGTACACTCGATGCTAAGTCTAATCCCATGGAGTATATAAGATAATCATACTGTAATAACATGCAACAAACATAGAGACATGGAATGAGTAGCTCTTAACATTATTGACCTCAAATGGTGAGCCCAATCATTATACATAAGAATGTATCATCATTAACATTACCCTTACATTAGCATCAACATCAAAGGCTTACCAGATGTAAGATCTTCAGAGAAAGGGCTTAATCTGGCCCTACGACATCATCAACAATTTCGTGACTTAAACATATCTTTAGAAAGATGATGATGTTCACGCGCCAATAAGAAAGTAGTCATTGTCAGCAATTAACCTAATCGAAGTTAGGGTCGAATCCACAAAGAATACGAGGCTTGACTACAAGAATTCACTATCAATCAATTCAAGTATCTATAACTAAAGTCTCTAAATGTGGGGGAGGGGGGGTTGTAATTCAAAAACAAAAGTAAAATAATTACTATACTACTTTTCGAGAAAACACTCATGTTCCCCAAGGCTCATCGACTCGATTACGCTAGAAAACATCACTACAATTGAAAATTTTCATGTAGGACGGTAACTTAAGTTCTTCTAGCCGTCTTATGAAGGTGAAGGTCGAATTTCACATGGCACTTGGTCGACAACCATGGTGTGCCTACTAACTATTACTTATTGTCCTAGTCAACCTCCCCTTGATCAGGTTTGGTTGATTGGATGAGAATATATCAATCGAATCATATCATCTACTCCCTTTTTCCTATTCATCACTAACTTTTGATCGAGATCATGGTAGTAGGAAGACTATGGTGTTGGACACCACCAAACAACTATCATAATGAAGGGAAATAGACATTACATGTAAAACCCCAATCATAGAAATAAAATAAATCTAGGTCATCTCAAGTCAACTACCAATGGTTCCCGCAACTCCGAGTTGTGGGTGCTTAGCTACTCATAGCTAAGGCAAACCAACAAAGATGCAAATACAAGACAGTTGAGAAATTTACCCAAAGTAATGAAGAGTGATACAACACAAGTTTCTAACCAGAAGCTTGATAGATTGAGAATGAATAAAATGTATGATTTGCACTCCCCAAAAGTGGGTTTTCCAAGAGAAAATTAAAATCTACACTAAAACCCTAAAGTAATCTACAGAGAATATTCAAAGGCTCTCTTCTATATTCAAGTCTGGGATCCTTCAAAATAATCCTAACTTAAAGTATTTATAGTAGTTACAAAATTACCCTAAAACATTACATAGAAAAGACAGTTGGTAGCTGGTATGCCTCATAGGTACGACTCCGAAGGTGACCTACAAGTCATAATCAGGGTTTCATATCTAGAACTTGGCATTTTGAATTCAATTGGTATGACTCACTGGTACGAGTCGTTGCTTAGGCTACGAATCATAAGCTCCTCTCATAGTCTAGGCTTTCAGTTTTTGGTTCAAAGTCTTGGCTCTATGTTCCTTGCTATGCGTTCACCTATGTGAGTCGTACTATGACTTACGACTCATAAAATGGCCTCGTAGGGCTAACCTCCACTTCGTAAATTTTTCTATTTTTGCTCTTTGATTCCTCCTATGGGATCACCCTACAACTTGTAGCTTATGCTACGACTCGTAGGTGAACTCGTACATCTTGTACTTCAGAAAAATCTGCAATCGTCTTCCAAAATCATGCCAACCTACCTTTTCTACAATAAAAACACAAAAACATATAAAAATCATAAATAGTCGCACTAAGAAATCATAAAATCCCTTGTTTTAGGCATCAAATGTGTTGTAATTTGACAGCACATCAATACCCACAACTTAGAATTGTTTGTTGTCCTTATACGATGACTCAGTCTAAGTAGACATTGAGAAACACATAGTTGTTATAGTAATGGCATATACACCATTTACTCTAATTCTGGTACCCAACATTCATTTTCAAAACAAGATTGCAAAGTTACTAAGCAAAACAAAAACGCAAAGATGTATCTGGCAACCCAACTATGATAAGTTATGGAGCATCAAACATCCACAGTCACTAGTGTAGTCATATGCTAATCTAGTAGTGCAAATGCCCTCACAGAAAAGAAGGCCCTCTTACTCACTCAAAAAGAATTTAGAATTCATGGACTGTGGAAGCATTCTCACTCTCACAATTGAAATTCATGCAAAATGACTAACACCATAGGCTTGCCCCTATACTCAATTTCTGGATTGGCGAAAAAGTGAGTTTGGATCACTTTAGGACTTAACGGCTTGTAATATAGGCTCATCGGCTTTGGTATGGCATTTTAGGAAAGTAATGACTAAAAGCTATCCTTAAACCATATTTACCAACAATTTTACTTTTATAACCCAACCATTTTCAATAAATTCACCCTTATTCTCCTATTTCAAGCTTTCCTCGGGTGCCTTCTTTCTCTTTCAGTGTGCCTTATTTCTGAAATCATTTTTGCCAATTTTTCTAAAGGAACTTTTCATTTCATTTTCCTCACCCAATTCATGATTTTTTTTTCATTTCTTTCACTCTTTCCCAGCTAATCACCTTATTTTCATTACTTTACCAAAATTAGGGTCAGCTAACATCTGCAATAAGTCAGCCTTAAACTTGGCCAACTCCTCTATCATTGCGCTCATATCAACAAGCCGAGCACCCTCAAGCTCCTATGGAATCTCGCCTTGAATGCATCTACTCGAGCATCCACTACTCCAGCTCTCTCATACTAAATCGAGGGAGAATACCTCTCTAAGTCTCGAATAGTCTGGCTGACCCATGGTCTGACCTGAGCTACTACAGCCTGTAGCCTGAGCTTCACTGGAGCTACCCTACACACCAATGCCTGAAAAGCAACAGACGAAATAAAAGAATTAACCTGCATAGTGGATGACACATGTACGAGAGTATTAGAAGATGGCATCGACTCAATCTCAACATCTAGGGAAGGATCTGCAGTAGATGGAGTAGTACCGATAGTGGCAAGAGTTAGAGGCTCAACAGGGAATGGATCTAGGATGGCCGGAGGAGCTGCTCGCGGTAGGGCCATTGAGTTATCATCAGCCTTGATCAGGTTGGGATCTATTATGTGTAGGGCCTCTACATGTGGGTCCAAGTGAAGGGAGACACGTACCCTGCCTCATTACACAATCTATGTATCACGATGGGAAAAGACAATGAGGTCTAAGTACGAATTGCCAATTTTTGGATCTGCTCTCGGCCGTAACTCGGGCGCAATCAATATCGTAGCTAGGTAGAATGCTAGCTAGTAGTACAACTCTATCCAGGATGATCACATTACCTATAAGGGTGGGTCTGATATGCCAAGAGACAATAGACCACAAAAACTTAGCTCGGAATGAGAGGTGGGATTTGATGATTGGATTAGCGTACTATGTAACCCACGTCGGCTCGAAACCCTCCTCACATATTTTCTAGTTGGCTATCCACCTAAGCAACTCTGTATTCATATCCACATTCTTCTTGCTCATCGCTTTCCTCATTTTTGTAATGGAATGAGGTACTATGTGATTTAGCTCGAACTGAACCCTTCTGATAGTCTCCTCTAAAATATTAACAACTTCACCTCACACTAGAACTTCTCGCAACCTTGGTCGCTCTAGGGGTTTCTTCCCTCAAGTAAGATCTTGGAAAATAGTGGCATAATAGGTGGCATAAGATTCTCTGACTAGATATGGGGAATACTTGCCCCACTTTTGCGACAGCCATGCAAACCCATGATGGATGATCTCTGACTCCAAATTAGGCACTCTACTCAATCCGGAATCATTGAGTCTCGATTGCACATGAAATTTTCGAACAGGACTTCCTGGACCCTTTGGTTGCAACCCTTTGTTATATATTTCCTGCATGCCTGGAACACACCATCTAGTATTTCTAGGGTCTGTGGAAGTGACAGTAGCAGTAGGATCTGCCGGAGATTGAGATAGATCCCCTCAAGTTAGGTATGATATGCCTCAATGGACCCCGACTCTAAAAGTGCAAGGCCATCATTCAACCCGTCTAGGCAACATAGTCAAAATGCATAATGATAAGCAATAGATAGCATAATTATAATTTGACATGTATGATCAATGCTTTAGCAAATCATGCTTTGCAAATCATTCATCTTACATAGAGCATAATATACATATATATATATATATATATATATATATATATATAAGTGTGGGAAGAAACCTCAATCGACATACAATAAGACAAAGTCAGCTACAACTTGAAATCCCGATGCCAACCCTACTCCAGAAGAAAGGGGGAAGTTATTTGCGAAGGTGAACCTCCTAAAGACTAAATGGATCCACTAAGCTTTATGTGAACTAGGTACTCACCTCTAGTCCTTGGACTCCATACTTGCCTCAAGCCCAGACTCGGGTACTCGCCTCAAGCACTCATATTTAGGGTACTCGCCTCTTTGGGATTTGGGGATTGACATCTAATGTTCATGCTCCAATAAAAATGAGGTAGTTGTCAGAAAATAAACTAACCGAAGGTTAGGGTCGAATCCACTGAGAATAGGGTTTGACTACAAGACTTCACCACTAATCATTTCAAGCATCGATAACTAAATCTCTAAATGAGGGGGGGGAAGGTTTGTGATTGAAAAACAAAAGTATAATTACCACTATACTACTACGCGGGAAAACACTCAATTTTAGAGATGACTTGGGAATTGTGTTCCCCATGGTTCAGTGACTCGACTACTATAGTAAACATAACCACAAGTGAAGATTAGTATGCAGGATGATAACGTAGGTTCTTCCATCCCTCTTGTGAAGGTGAAAGTCAAATTTCACCATGGTGCTTGGTCGCAACCATGGTGTGCCAACTAGCCATTACCAATTGTCCCAGTCAACTTCCCCTTGGTGAGTTTCGATTGATTAAATGAGAAAACATCGATCGATTCTTGTCATCTACTTTCCTTTTCCAATTTGTCACTACCTTGGTCGGGATCGTGATAGTAGTTGAGGTTTAGTGTTGGTCACCACCAAACAACAATCATAGATGAATTGAAATAGACAATACATACAAAACCCAATCATCGAAATGTAATAAACCTAGGTTATCTCAAGTAAACTACCTATGGTTCCCACAACCCCAAGTTGTGGGTTCTTAGCTATTCATGGCTAAGGCAAAACCAGCGAAAATGCACATACAAGACATAAATGAGAGTTTTACCACCAACAATGAAGAATGTAGGCACCACAAGTTGCAAACCTACAAGCTTGATTGATCAACAATGAGTACAAGGCAAGATTTGCAATCCCCAAAATAAGTTTTCCAAGAGAAAACAATAAACTAATCTAATAAAAAAAACTAAGAAAGGATTCAAAAGGTAATTGTAAAATGTCTCTTCATCGAACTCTCTTCTAAAATCCTAACTTAAACTATATATAGTATTTACAAAATAACCCTATAATTTATACAAAAAAGGCAGTTGGCAGCTGATAAGTCTCGCAGGTATGACTCATAGGATGACCTACGAGTCATAGTGGAGGTCTCATATCAGGTTCTTGGCATCTTTGGTTAAACTGGTACGAACCATAGGTATGAGTCTTACTTGAGCTACGACTCGTATGTTGGTTTTCAATTTCTGGGTCCAATATTTTGACTCCCTTATTCCTGCTACGATTCCACCTATATGAGTCTTAATGAAACTTATAACTTGTAGGATGCCTCGTAGGGGTGACCTCCACTTAGCAAATTTCTAAATTTTTGGTCTCTGATTCTTGTTGCAACACGCCCTATGACTCGTAGCTTGGGCTACTACTAGTAAGTGTTCTCGTATATCCTAAGCTTTAGCAAAATCTGTAACTTTTCTTCAAAATTATGTCAACCTAACTTTTCTGCAAGAAAAACACAAAAACACATAAAAACCATAAAAAGTCGCATTAAGAACTCACAAAATCCCTTATTTTAGGCATCAAATGTGTTGTATTTTGACAACACTTCAACAACCTCAACTTAGAATTGTTTCTTGTCCCTAAGCGACGAGTCGATCTACGTAGACAAAGAGAAATACATAGCAACTATACTAAAGGAATATATCACAACTCCTTTGATTCAAGTACACAACAACTATTTTCAAAATAGGATTGCAAAGTTATTAAGCAAACAAGAACATATTGAGATACCTGGCAATCCAAGTATGACAAGCCAAGGAGCATCAACCGTCCATAATCATAGATATAATCTTATGCTAGTCAAGTAGTGCAAATGTCCTCACTGGAAAGAAGTCCCTCATACTCACTCAAAAGCATTTAGAACTTAGGGACTGAGGAAGCATTCTCACTGTCACAATTGAAATTCAATGCATACTAACTAACACCATAGGCTTGCCTCTATACTCATCTTCTAACTTGCTGATAAAGTGGAGTTGGATCACTTTAGGACTTATAGGCTTGTAACATAGGTTTAGGGTGCTTTGGTATGGTATTTTGGGCAAGTAATGACTAAAATCTATTCTTGAACCATGTTTACCAACCCATTTTGCTTTCATAATCCAAACCTTTTTAATCAATCCACCTTTATTCTCCTGTTTTGAATTTTTCTCGAGTGCTTTCTCTATTTTTCAGTTGTACCTCGATTTCAAACTCATTTTTGCTACTTTTTCTCAACTCAAGGCACCTTTCTTTTCTTTTTCTTCACTTGGCTCATGCTTTTTCATTTCTTTCTCGGTTTTCCAATTAACTACCTTATTATTATTACTCTACCACAATAACGGTCACACTCAACTTAGGCTTTTAGCCTCAGGTGAAGTGCACAATATCTATGCCTCAAACTAGGGCCAACAGCTATAGCCACCCTCAACTTATGCCTTTGGCCTTAATCAAGTTCACATGATCAAGGATAGACCAGGGCCAATATCAAGGTATTTCATCAAACAAGGTTAAGTCAGCAGAGTGTCAAGAAAGAATGAGTACATGAGAAGCTCAAAAGATTGGAACAAGGGATTCACTCACTTATTTGGTGGGTCATTTAGGCCAAAAGTTGTTTCACTCAAATAACAAATATCTACCACATCACCAAACCAATCTTAGAGAAAGAAGGCAAGTTCTGGGTCCATACAAGATGCATGAATGCAACAAAATAAGCTCACAACACACATGGCAATTGCATACACAATTAATTATAGACTCACAAGTCATGCTTTTAGTCTCATCTTACCTTCACAATATCAGAACAAAAATTGTCAGATACTCAAAAATGTATGAATGCATTAATAATCACAACCTCAACAATTTTGAAGGTAGCCAATTCTTTGTTAGTAGAACTTTAAAAACACAACTAAAAATTATGTATATACTAATAGATAACACTACTATGAATTTGGACATTATCTACACTACCTAAATATGTCGATTCAATAGACAAGTAAACACCCACAAGGGAAAAGAAGCATGCCAAGAAAACCTTAGGATTAAAAATAGGGGAAGTTATGGACTCAAGGGTACTCAAACTTCACCTTAATCCATAACTTCCCACACCCCACCAAAATAGGATATGTTGTCCTTAAAGTAAACACAAGAACGAAAATCAAATACAATAACATAAAAATATATATACACATACACTAAAAACTAAAATCTAACATCCACAATATAAGTAAAAACAAGATCTAACATAAGAATATTTAAACACATCCAAAAACCAACATAAAGATAAAAATTGTCTAATAACAGGACAAAATATCCATAAAGAAATTGTAAAAACTAGGGTAAAAGGGTCAAACATCATGGTGCATCAAGCACCGATCTCTGGCTGGTCAGTAGGGTCTTTTGTCGCATCCTCCTTCTAAAACATCTGGGACCTAGCTGCACCTGAGCTACTCTCTCCAAGTGGGGTGTGCGGCTCATGATCTTTCTAAATAGCTGCCATCAGTAGCAACTCCTGCACCAGCTCCTCTAGTATGGTCTCTTCTTCTAGTATCAGCCTTTTTTGGGTTGGTTGTAAGTCATACTGCTCAAGGGGCCTCTTCCCATGGATGTCTGAACAGTCTGCTAGCCACTCAAGTGCCTCTTCATCTGCTGGTGCCACCTCTGGTGTTGCAATAAGATCTGCCAACATCTGTAATAATTTGGCTTTAGACTTGGCCAACTCCTCAGCCACAACGCTCTTATCAGCAAGTTGAGCTCCCTTAAGTCTTCACTGGACCCTTTCCTTAAATGCATCAACTCGAGCATCCATTGCTCTAACTCTCCCATCTACCAATGCGCAGGTAAATGTCTTCATCCTCTACTCGAAGACTCTACTATCTAGTCAACCCAAGGTCTGACCCATGCAGATAGAGCCTGTAGTTTGGACTCCGCTATAGCCACCCAGCGTAATAAAGCTTGAAAAGCAATAGCAGAAGTAAGAGTTGTAGCCACCCTGCGTAATAATCTTGTAATGGAGTTGCTGCTAGTATCGGAGTACTGAATGATGGTGTGAACTCGATCTCCGCAAGTTGTGTGGGTTCTGTAGCAACTGAAGTAGTGTTGGTAGTAGTTGGGGTACATTCTGAGTCAGAGGCTCTACTAGGAATTAATCTGGGATAGGATAACTGCTCGTGGTAAGGCCACTTGGTTCTTGTCATCCTTTATCAGACTAGGATCCATAGTGCGTGTGGCCTCTACATGAGGTTCCAAGTAGGGGTGGGTAGGAACACCTGCTACATTACATAATCGATTTAACACTAGAAACGGCAGTGAGGTGTTCGTTCGAGCTACAGCCTCGTGAATCTGCTCAGAAATAACCCAGGCCTAATCTATAGCATAATCATCTAGAATGTTGGCCAACAACAGCACTCTCTCGAGGGTGATCACATTATCCATGAAGGTTGGTCTAATGCGCCAACGGATAATGGACCACCAAAACTTGGTCTGGAATAAGAGGTAGGCTTTCATAATTGGATTGCGTGGTTTTTGACCCACGTCAGCTTGATACCCACCTCACAAATTTGGCTGGCTATCCACTACAAAAGCTCTGGCCTGGCCTTGATATGTTTCCCAGTCATTGCTCTTCTGATTTTTATCAATACAAACATCGTACTCGTGGTAGAATGAGGTACTCGGTTAGTGGACCCAAACTAAACTCGTCGGGTCGCCGCCTCCAAGATATCAACCTTCCTACCCTGGACTATCACCACCTATAGCCTCGGCTTCTCAAACGGCTTCTTATTCTTTGGCAAACCTCGATGGAGTGTAGCAAGATATGCTGCATAGAACTCACGGACTACATAATGGGCATATTTGCCCAGCTGCTGTGTTGTCTATCATAGTCTGTGCTCATCCAACCTAACATCCAATTCGCGCACTCTATCTAATCCGGAGGCATTTAATATGGACTCCTCATGAAACTGCTGGACTAATTTGCCTTGCCTCTTTGGCTTCAAACCTTGGTCGTAAATTTCTTTCATACTTGCAACATACCATCTCATATCAGCCGAGGGTTGATATTGGACTTCTTCCTGCTGAGAAGTGCTTTCGGACACTGACTTTGGACCTAAGTGTGAGGGGGTCATTTGAAGTAGGCTATTATCCGACCCATCCCCATTACCTTGTTATTACTTTACTTCAGACTTGGAGGAACTGCTAACTTCTATAGGCGTTTGTGCTACAAGTTCCCGCATCTGGGGTCTATTGGCTTTGGGGTCTACCCTAACTCTGTGGACTTCTACAGAGCCTTTGGATTGTTCAGTCTCGGAGGATTCATCCATAAGCTTCCATTGGAGAGTTTGAATTGACCGTTTGTCTTTTGGGAGCATTTTCTCTGCAAACCAACCAAATGGCAACAAATAAGTTTAAGATGTTTGATCTATTTAAACACATAACAAGAACAAGAAACTAAAACAAATCAAAAATAGATATTCACTTATGCAATTGCAGGTTTGCAGATACGAGTACAATTACAACTCGTAGGGTGACCTATGAGTCATATACTTGCCTCGTAGAAATAGTATGCCTTCAAAAATGCTTTATGATCTCAGATATGAGACACAACTATAACTCATAGGATACGAGTCATAAGCTTAGTCTCGTACCGAATTCCAACAACATTTTTGATAACTTAGAAAAGCTTATAAGACCCTCACTTAGAGTCATAGTAGGTATAATGAGTCGTATGTGGGTCTCATATGAGAAACATGAAGGAACCACATATGACTAATGTGTGCTATGAGGGACCACTACGAATCGTATAGGAACTTATGAGTTATAGGAATGTCTCATAGCTGAATACTGAAGGCACCTGTAGTGCTAATATTTTCCCTTGCAAAGCACGAACCGAACACATAGTGCAAACCATTTTGGTACATAAGGGAAATATAAAATACATGGCACGTAATCAATTCCATAATAAATTAGAAATTCAGAACAATCACCATCTCTAACAGTCAAAATCAATTCAGCATATCGTCAAGCACACTGAAAGCACTATACATTCCAAACTCATTCTTGACATCTATAACATTCCATAGGGATACAATTTCCATTTAAACCATTTCAATCAAGTCCCATAGATTAAGATATGTAAAAGACACTCCCATTTCTTAAATCCCAATTCCAACAACAAATCACACAATGGTTAGCTTCCATATTAACGATCACCCACACAAGAATTCCACATTAAGTTGGAATCACAACAAAACTTTCAAAGCACACAAGCCCTAAGTTTCATCACAACTTGGCATGGTTATACATGGTAAAATGAAGCTCATACTCATCGAAGGAGTAGACTTACCACAAAAAGAATGCTAAATGTAACCACAAAGCTTACCGATCGATCGGAGAAATTGATCCAAGCAAAGAGAAGAAAAATTAACACTAAAAATCCTAGAGAATCGTGACTTCATCGGAATCGTTGCCGGAAAATGATATGGGCAGTCGGGATTGTTGTCAAAAAAAGGAAAATATGGAGTAGGAAAGGGGGATTCCATCGATCTTAGGGTTAGAAATATTGTTTAAGAGGCCAAATGTTATTTTGACCCCTTATATATACAAACTGGGTCAAGAATTAAAAATTTGTTGATCGTGGCTATGAGACCCTGACTACAAGTTGTAGGTTGTCATACGAATCATAGGTCCCAGCCTCATATGAGCCCAAACACTTGCAAAAATTTAGGAATCATACCTGGACAATACTGTAACACCCCACATTTTACATGTACTAATCCTATTTAAATGAATCATGTTATGGTTTGGTCAAATTTGAATCAATTCTTGAATGTGCTTGAATCTCATGTTAGTGGGCGATATGTGAGTCTAAATGCTTAATAGGGTTGATGGTGTATATGTGTTGGAGTAAAATTGAGGATATACCATCTCTAAGCTAATTAAAATAATTGAGGATATTATATGGCTTAATAATCTAGTAGGTGAGT
>JAOTQR010040643.1:0-15385 GCA_025774065.1 Solanum ossicruentum | reverse complement strand
ATATGTAAATATTTATATATATATATATATATATATATATATATATATAATCACAACATAAAACAATCTATTGTCAAACCAATACATAAATACTATGATATGGAAATTTCTCTCTTTGCTACTATATTTATTTTCTTGTCTCATATATGTGGTGTACATCAACTAAGGTTTTTGTTAAACTTGGGCCATGGACACATTTTATTAACTAAACAAAGGAATTACATCAGGCCCAAGATAGAAAATATTTGTTTTTAAATTCAACTTGGGTCATGGACCCATTTTATTAATAAAAGCAATGTAACGTACATCTAGCCCAAAAAGGAAATAACATTGAGTCCAAAGCTGGAAATAAAAGTAGCTAGAAGGTCAACAGACATAAGAAACCCAATAAACTTGGGGGTTTCGTATCCTATACTCTCCACCTCTTCGACTTCAGTAGTCGCCTCCTCTTCCAATGTTTCTCCTAATCAAGAATCAACAGTTTCCTCTCCTTTTTCTGTGAGTGGGCAATTCTTTGCACATCAAGCTCAACAAAGATTGTATCAGCTATGAAAGGTGCAATTCTTTGTCTTGTTCCCTGTTTTTTTGCAGTGATGACCATTTGTAGATGTCGCCTCCGGTAATGGTGGTGTTGATCAAAGGCATTGGACCCCTTGATTTCTTTCGCATTCCTATTTAGGTATTCCTTTAAAATGTTTCAATTTTGTTTCAATCTTCCCTTTTCCTTTGATCAAGTGTCTTTCACTCTCCAGAATGAAGAGGAGAAGATAGTTGCTCACAAAGTTCATGGATGAGGATGCCAGTCCCTGCATACCAAGATCTCTGGGTCCACTCTCTTATTTTAGTTGGGTTGAAACATTCGTTGGAGGTAACAAAGATAGGCTTGTAGATAGTAACACAAAAGTGTTTTACTGATAAATTTTTTAGATGTTCTGTATATGCTTGCTTCCTTGTAGTTGTGTTATCTAATCTGCAAACACTAGCCTAAGCATCCCTACTTGTTATCACCTTCCCAGGTCATATTCTCAATATGGGGATTTGAAACTTGTTTGTATTTAGAATGTCTCTTACTTGTGATGGTAGCTGGGTAAAATCGTTAAATTGTTGTGTGCCCTCTGAGATAGGAATATTGTTGAACCCTAATACAGAATAAAAATGGACAGCCAGAAAGGCTGCAGACATAGTCAAAGAAACCCTACCGATGTAGGGTTTCCTTATCTAAGAAGCTCCACCTCTTCGTCTCTTCAATCCTCCTTTCTAATGTTCCACTTTTCCTCGAATCAGTAGTTAATTCTCCATCATCTCTGGGTGATCAACTTCTTGCACATCCGTATGCTTGAAGATGTCATCCTCACCTACAAAAGGTAAAGATCTGTTTCTTGCTCTCCGTCTTTTTTTTGGTATAGAAATTTGCCTTCTTTGTGTAGATGTCATCTCCGGTAATGGTAAGGTTAATCAAAGAGGTTGGACCCGATGATTACTATCGCACTCCTATTCAGGTATTTCTTCATTGTAGCTCAACTGTGAAGACTATTGTCCAGTTTTTTTTCTAATTAATATATTGGGATGACTTTAATGATCCATTCAAGACTAGGATTTAATTTTCTATCTATGATCTAACATTTGAATTAGTATATGACCTCAACGATCAATTTGGAATCTAACCTTGACATGGGATCTACAGTCCGATATTCAAAATGCCTTGACTCTAACACCAACACCTAATCTCAATAATTGATCTAGAACCCAGTTTCAACATGGACCCGAACCCACCAGGGAATCGACACTCAATCTCAAGAACTAATAGGGATCTAATATCTAGAATCAAGAACTCAACACACAAGCTGGAATCTGACCTGATCTAGGATCCAATATTTGAGTTGGTATCAAGTTTGAATTAGGCCCCAATTTTGACATATTACATGGGACTCAACGTTGGGATCCGAACATAAATTTCACTTGAATCTAACCTCAATTTGACTAGAAAAAGAAGCAATTGTGCAAGAACTGGCAATATCATTCCTTAAGTATTACCCTAAGGGAGGATTCTTGCTCAAATTATGTTAATGAGAAAAAGGAAAAATCGAAAGGTACAAGGGATGCATGACTCGTAAACATAAAAGCATATATAATAAGAATGAACCTCATGAATACCATGCATCAACCAGGGTTATGATTTCATCAACATTAATACTCATAAAACCTGGATTACAATCCAGAAGATTTAAATTTTCTTGCTCACCACAAATGTAAGTGGCGTAACGTTTAAACTATTAATTATATTGCTTATTATTTTACCTCATTGATCGGCACCCAATACCCAACATATGGAGCTTTAGCATCCCATTACAACACGGTTACAAAAGAAGATAGATGATCTCCTTCTACCAAGAGATATCCATTGTGGAGGCCCTTGATCCGGTACCTACAAATTTACCTCGGTATACCCATCACCCCTCTTCCCTCCAACTACAGTCAAACTATCACCACAGGCCCAAAATACCAAACAAGCCGATGCTAGAATGCAACTCATCCAAGCAACCGTACAATGGTACTTCCAGTTCTCCATTGTATCATAATAAGCAACGTACAATTGTTTATAAATTCCACCAATAGATGTGCTTGGGAAGCAGGAGGGATGTCACTTTTGGTAGCATTAGGTAGTATAAGGGGTAGGTTTGGGATTTCAGTTCATGTTTCTGTTGCTAGATCATACTCCTCTGCACATGTCTGCATCTTTGATTCGGGTCCTCCAATGCCTCCTATAACATACAACTTGCCATCTATGAAGATCTTAGAGCGTATCTTACATGGCTGATTCATGCTAAATAAAGTCCTCCATGTTCCTTCCTCCGAATTGTACATTTTAGCTAAGCTATGGATTTTATCTCATGAATCACAATCGCTAGCCAGGATGGCAGTCTCTCCATAACTGGAAGAACTAAATAGAAATCATGGCTCATTCATCTGCATCTTGTATGACAAAGTATTAGTCAGTAAACTATACTGGTAAATAACCTACACCAACACAACATTTCTAAAAACGAGAAGCTCTATACCAATGGCAAAGATTCTTTTTTGGAGAACACAAAGCATTTATTTGGAACACAATTCTCAATGGTACCAATACTTTTCCTCAACCTATAAAGTTTCACCTCTCTAAACTAATGAAACATATTCACAGTTCAAAGATGCTATAGCACCATAATCTAACCTAGAGCATAGAATGAGAGAGCTGATAGAGTTATCATGGACAATTATGTGAAAACAAAGCTCAAATTAGAACTATGTAGGAAAATGATTGATAGGAAAGAAGTCAAGAGTGGCAAACAACCATTAGAAAATGATGAAAATCTGCAATGCATGGTGCAAAAGCGGTCTGATGGTTCTGGCCAAGTGGTTTTATCCACTGGCAATTCTTTGGCATTTGCTGATGAGTAAGGTGATAATTAGTAGAGGTTTAGGTAATGACTTCGGGGATGGCCAACTCGCATAGTGTGACGGGCGGTATGTACAAGGCCCGACAACAAATTCACCGCCTTATGGCTGATCGGCAATTAGTAGCAATTCCGGCTTGAAATAATTATTTCCACGACTCTACCACATAATCAATTCTATTCCACTTAATCCATCATTCATGGCCATATATCTTTTCCGCAAATTCTAGGGGTAAATCTAATTTAAGCAATCATCTAACTGCTTTTCCATATTGCATTGCACATTTCCATCATTTTCAATTGGTCTTTTGCAACTCTGGACATCAATCCAATCAATCATTTTCCTATGTAATTCTAATTTAAGCTCATATTCATGAAATTCACCATTGTAACTCCATCAGCTATCTCATTCTATGCTCAAGGACAGATTGTGGTGCGTAGCATCTTCGAATAGTGAATTTTAGTAATTAGTTCCCCGCGGTGAACTTTATAGTTTGAGTTCAAAAAATGGTGTTAATGAGCCTAGGGTGTATTTCTCATGCCAGTGCTACCAATGGGAAGTGTTTGACACTACTAGCCGTAGTTGGATGCATCTGTCGATCATGAATCCAAATATATACTTTGTGTTCTACGATAAAGAATCTTTGGCAGTTGGTATGGAGCTTCTCGTATTTGCAAAGGATGTGTTGACATGGGTTATTTATAAGTATAACTTACTGAATAATATTTGGTCATAAAGATGTAAATGAATGAGCCAAGATTTCTGCTTAGTTCATGCAACTGTGGTGTGACTGCCATTCTGATTAGCGGTTATGATTCACAAGATAAAATCCCCTGTTCAACTGAAATGTATAATTAAGAGGAAAGGACATGGAGGACATTTTCTTGCATCAATCAACCACGTAAAATATGCTCTGGCGTCTTCACTGATTGCAATTTCTATGCTAGTGGAGGCATTGGAGAAACAGAATCAAAGTTCTTGACATGTGTAGAAAAGTATGATATGGCAATAGAAACATGAACTAAATCTCGATCATATCACCTCTGTGACCTATCTCTGCTAGGAGTGACATCCCTCCTGCTTTGCAACCACCTTCGTTGGTGGAAGTTGTAAGTAACCTATTGCATGCTACAAATTGTGATTCTATTGAGGTCAGAAAGTACGAGAAAGGATGCAAAGCATGGGTTACCATTGGACGGTTGCCTAAATGAGCTATGTCCTAGCATGGGTGTGGTCTGGCTTTTCGCATGTCATGATAGTTTGGTTGTAATTGGAGGGCCCAAGGGCGAAGGGTATATTGAGGTGAATTCATGGGTACTGGATGAAGGGCCTCAACAATGGAACTTGCTTGGCAGAAAGTGATCAGATAGCTTTGTGTATAACTACGCTGTAATACGATGTTGAAGCTCTATGTCTTTAGTATTGGGTGCTGATCAAAAAGGTGAAGGAATGAGCATTATAGTTAATAGTTTAAGCATTATGTCATTTACATTTGAGGTGAGCAAGAAAATTTGAAGCTTGTGGATTGTAATCCATGGTTTATGAGTTGTTAAGTTAATGAAATTGTAACCTTAGTTGATGTATGGTATTCATGAGGTTCATTCATATGATATATTCTTTTATGTTTTCAAGTTATGCATCCCTTATCCCTTTCAATTTTTCCTTTTTCTCATTACCTAAATTTGCTCAAGAATTGTCCCTTCGGGTAGTAAAAAAGGAATTATATTACAAGTTCTTGCACAATTGATTCTTCTTCTGCCAATTTATATTACAAAGTTTCAACAAGGACCCAATCCAACCTGGGAATTGACACTTGATCTAAAAGGCAAATATGGGATCCAATTTAAAGAATCAAGAACTCGACACCTAAAAAAGAATCTGACCCAACCTAGGATCCAAAATTTAAGTTAGTATTGAGTTTGAACTAGGGCCCAATTTTTACATATCACATGGGACTCAATATTGAAATCGGACGTCAAATTTCACTTGAACATAACCTCAATTTGACTAGAAAAAGAAGCAATTGTGCAAGAACTGGTAATATAATTCCTTATGTATTACCCTAAAGGAGGAATCTTATGCAAATTTAGTTAATGAGAAAAAGGAAAAACCAAAAGGTACAAGGGATACATGATGTAGAAACACAAATGCGTGTATCATAAGAGTGAACCTCATGAATACCATGCATCAACTAGGGTTACCATTTCATCAGCTTTACAACTCATAAAACTGGATTACAATCCACAAGCTTCAAATTTTCGTGCTCACCACAAGTGTAAATGGCATATTGTTTAAACTATTAACTATGTTACTTGTTATTTTACCTCATCGATTAGCACCCAATACCTAAAACAAGGAGCTTTAGCATACCGTTACAGCGATGTTATAAAAGAAGCTACCTGATCTCTTTCATCCATGAAAGTTCCATTGTTGATGCACTTGAACATAACCTCAATTTGACTAGAAAAAGAAGCAATTGTTCAAGAACTTGTAGTATAATTCCTTATGTATTATCTTAATTCTTGCAAAATTCAATTAACGATAAAAAGGAAAATTGAAATGGATAAGGGCTGCATAACTCGAAAACATAAATGTATATACCATAACAATGAACCTTATGAATAACATGCATCAACTGGTGTTGCGATTTCACAACTTTACAGCTCATAAAACCTGGATTACAATCAACAAGCATCAAATTTTCTTGCTCACCACAAATGTAAATTGTATAACATCTAAACTATTAACTATGTTGCTCATCATTTTTCCTCAATGATCAACACCCAATACCCAACACATGGAAATTAAGCATCCCATTACAACATAATTATAAAAGAAACAGCTGATCTCTTTCTACCAAGAATGTTCCATTGTGGAGGCCCTTGATCGGGGTACTCACGAGTTCACCTCAATATACCCTTGACCCCTTCACCCACTAACTACAATCAAGATATCACCATAGGCCAAAAAAAGCTAGACCCAAACCATGCCAAAAAGTAGCTTGTTCAAGCAACCGTCTAATGGTAACTATGCTCAGTCTTCCTTGTTGTACTTCCTGACCTCCATGGCATCATCATCGATAGCATGCAATTGGCTATTTAGAATTGCCACCAACAGATATGCTCAGGAAGTAGAAAAGATGTCAATCTTAGGCGAATTATGTCACACAAAAGGCATATTTTGGATTTTAATCCATGTTACTATTGCCAGATCATACTCCTCTGCACATGTCAGTGGCTTTATACATCCCAAAAAAGAATGAATAGGCACCCAGATGGAAAAATTGCGATAGAAATAAAGCTTGGAAATGAAAGATGCAGCTTTGATTCGGGTCCTCCTATAACATAAACTTAACATCCATGAAGATGTTAGAGCATATCTTACATGGGTGATTCATGCTAGATAATGTCCTCCATGTACCTTCCTCTAAATTCTACATTTCAGCTGAGCTAACGATTTTATCTCATGAATCACAATCGCCAGCTAGATAAGCAATCTCTCTATGATTAGCGAAACCAAATAGAAATCTTAGCTCAAACATCTACATCCTAGATGACCAAGTATATTCAATAAGCTATACTCATAAATAACCTACACAAACACATCCTTTTTAAAAATGGGAAGCTCCATAAAAATCGCCAAAGATTCATTTTGAGAAAACGTGAAGCATTCATTTGGATTCATGGTCGGTAGATGCATCCAATTGCACTTAATAGAGTCAAACACGTCCTATTCAGAGATTTGGAAAGGGATATATACCCAATGCTAAATGACACCATTTTTTGCCTCAACCTATAAAGTTCACCGCTTCTAACTAATGACAAAAATTCACTATTCAAAGATGCTATGGTGTCATAATCTGCCTTAGAGTATAGAATGAGAGAGATGATAGAGTCATCAGGCCAATAATGTGAAAAGCAAGCTCAAATTAGAATTATGCAGGAAAATGATTAATAAGATTGAAGTCCAGAGTGTCCAAAGACCATTGTAAAATGATGAAAATATGTAATGCAAGGTGAAAAGACAGTCTGGTGGTTCTGGCTGAGTGGATTTATCCATTGGCAATTCTTCATTATCTGCTGATGATCAAGATAACAATCAACATTATGTTGGGTATAACTCTTATTTAAGCAATCATTGAACAACTTTTGCACCTTGCGTTGCAAATTTTCATCATTTTCCAATAGTATTTTGCCACTCTGGAATTCAATCCTATCAATCAATTTTGTGCACAATTATGATTTAATCTCACTTTTTAGGGCATTGGCCATGATAACTATATCCACTCTCTTATTCTATGCTCTATGTCATATTAAGGTGTTTAGCATCTTTGAAAGGTGAATTTTTGTAATTAGTTATAAGTGGTGAACTTTATAGGCTGAGGAAGAAAAAAAGTTGTCATTGAGCATTCCATGTATTTCTCTTGCCTAGATCTCGAATGGGAAGTGTTTAACCTTACTAGGCGCGATTGGATGTATCCACCGACCATGAATCTAAATGAATACTTCATATTCTCTAACAAGGAATCTTTGGTAGTTGGTATGGAGCTTCTCGTTTTTGGAAATGATATGTTGGTGTAGGTTATTTACAAGTATAACTTTTTTAATAATATTAGGTCATCTAGGATGCAGATGAATGAGCCAAGATTTGTATTTAGTTCAACCAGTTGTGGTAAGACTTCCATTTTGGCTGGCAGATATGATTAACGAGTTAAAATTTTCTATTCAAATGAAATGGACAATTCAGAGGAAGGCATGTGAAGGACTTCATATAGCATGAATCAGCCACGTAAAATGTGCTCTGGAATTTTCATAGATAGTTATTTCTATGTTATAGGAGGCATTGGAGGAACAAAATCAAAGTTATTGACATCTGCAGAGGAGCATATTCTTGCAATAGGAAAAAGAATTAAAATCCCAAACCTATCTCCTATGGGACCTAACGCATCTAGCAGTGAAGTCCCTCTTGCTTCGCAAGTACCTCCATTGGTAGAAGTTGTAAATAACTAATTGTATGCTACTAACGATGCCATATAGGTCAAAAAGTATAAGAAGGAAAGTAAAGCATGGGTTACCATTGAGGAGCAGTGTCCTGGCATGGGCGGGGTTTGGCATTTTGAGCATATGGTGATAGTTTAATTATAATTGGAGGGCCCAGGGGCAAAGAGTATATTGAGCTAAATTAGTGGGTATTAGGTAAAGGGCCTCCACAATGGAACATGCTTGTCAGAAAGTGATAAAGTAGCTTCATATATAACTACAATGTAATGGGATGCTGAAGCTCTATGTGTTTGGTGTTGGATGCCGATCAAAAAGGTGAAAGAACGAGCAATATAGTTAATAGTTGAAGTGTTATAGTATTTACATTTAAGGTGAGCAAGAAAGTTTGAATCTTTTTTTATTGTAATCCATGTTTTATGAGTTGTAAATTTAATGAAACTGTAACCCTATTCTATGCATGGTATTCATGAGGTTCATTCTTATGATATACATTTTTTTATGTTTTTGAGTTATGCATCCCTTGTCCCTTTCAATTTTTTCCTTTTTCTAGTTACCTTAATTTGTGCAAGAATCATCTCATAGGGTAGTACATAAGGAATTGTATTACCAGTTCTTTCACAATTGCATCTTCTTCTCCCAATTATATTACCTAGTTTCAACATAGACCCGATACCAACTATTACTTGGCACTTGATCTCAATGATTAATCATTGATCCAATGTCAAGAATGCAAAATTTGTCACCCAAAATGGAATTCGGGTTGACCTAGAATCCAAAATTTGAGTTTGTATCAGTTCTAATTAGGGCCAAATTTTGACATATGACACGGGACTCAACAATTGGATATGACCTCAAATTTCAGTTGAACCTAACCTTAATTAGGCAAGCAAAAGAATCAACTATGCAAAAACTGGTAATATAATTTTGTATGTATTACCCTAAGGGAGGATTCTTGCATAAATTTAGTTAATGAGAAAAATGAAAAATCGAAAGGGACAAGGGATGCATAAATCAGAAACATAAAATCATATAGCATAAGAATGAACCTTATGAGTACCATGCATAAATTAGGGTTATGATTTCATAACTTTACAACTTATAAAACCTTGATTAGAATCTACATGCTTCAAATTTTCTTGCTCCTTACAAATGTAAATGGCATAACATATAAACTATTAACTATATTGCTCGTTATTTAACCTATCGGCACCTAATACCCAACATATGGAGCTTTAGCATCCTACTACAACACTGTTATAAAAGAACCTACCTGATCTCTTTCAGCAAAGAAAGTTCCATTGTAGAGGCTCTTGACCTGGTACCCACAAATTCACCTCAATATAACCTTAGCCCCTCTGCCCTCCAACTACTATCAAACTATCAACACATGCCAAGAAAGCCAGACCCCACCCTTGCCTGAAAATGGCTTGTTCAAGTAACCATCCAATTATAAACCATCTTAGCTTTCCTTATCATACATTATGACCTCCATGGCATCATAATCGACAATATACAATTTGCTATTTACAACTTCCACCAACAGTATTGGTTGGGAAGAAAAGCATGAGGGATGTCACTCTTAGCCGCATTAGGTCACACAAAGGGCATATTTGGGATTTCAGTCCATGTTCCTGTTGCTAGATTATACTCATGTGCATATGTCAATTATTTTGATTCAGGTCCTCCAAGATTCCTATAGCATAGAACATACCATCCATCAATATGTTGGAGAATATCATATATGGTTGATTCATGCTATATAAAGTCCTCTATGTTCTTTCCTCCGAATTGTACATTTTAGCTGAGCTAAGGATTTCATCTTATGAATCATAAACGTTTGCTAGAATGGCAATCTCTCCATGATTGGAAAAACAAAACATAAATCTTGTTTCATTCATCTGCATCCTGGATGACCAAGTATTAGTCAGTAACTATACTAGTAAATAACCTGCACCAACACATTCTTTAAAAAAATGATAAGATCCATACCAATTGCCAAAGATTCTTTATCGGAGAACATGAAGCATTTATTTGGAATCATGGTCGGCAGATGCATCCAATTGCACCTAGTAGGATCAAACACTTCCTATTCTAGGAGTTGGCATGTGAAATACACCAAATACTTGATAGTACCATTTGTTTCCTCAACCTATAAAGTTCACCGCTCCTAACTAATTAGACATGCTATGGCACCATGTTCTGACCTAGAGCTTAGAATGAGAGAGCTGATAGATTTATCATGGCCATTAATGTGAAAAGCAAGATTAAATCAGAATTATGCAGAAAAGTTATTGATAGGATTGACATCCAAAGTGGAAAAAGACCATCAAAAAAAGATGAAAATGTGCAATGTAAGGTGCAAAAGCAATCTGATGGTTCTGGATGAGTGGTTTTACATAATAGAAATTCTTGAGCATCTGTTGTTGAGAAAGCTACCAACTAGCATCATGCAGCGGATGATTCTTATTTATGCAATCATCGAATTGCTTTGGCACCTTGCATTGAACATCTTTGTCATTTTCTAATGGTCTTTTGCCACTCTGGATTTCAATTCTATCAATCATTTTCCTATATGATTCAAATTAGAGATCGCATTTCATGGCATTTGCCATGATAACTCTATCAGCTCTCTCTTTCTATCTGTAGGGAAGATTAAGGCGCATAACATCTTTGAATAGTGAATTTTGGTAATTAGTTAGAAGTGGTGAACTTTATAGGTTTAGGCAAAAAAATGGTGTCATTGAGCATTGGGTGTAGTTCTCACTCCAGCCCCATGAATGGGAAGTTTTGACCCTACTAGTGTATCTAGATGTATATATCGACCATAAATCCAAATAAATGCTTTGTATCCTATGACAGACTCTTTGACGGTTGGTATGGAGCTTTTTATTTTTGGAAAGGATGTGTTGACGAAGGTTATGTACAGGTATAACTTACTAAATAGTACTTGGACATCCAAGATGCGGATGAATGAGCCAAGATTTCTATTTCGTTCAACTTGCTATGATGATACTAACATTATGGCTAGCAGTTATGATTCATGAGAAAAAATCCTCTGCTCAACCAAAATATACAATTAAGAGGAAGGCACGTGGAGGACTATATCTAGCTTAAATCAACCACCTAAAATGCGCTCTTGCGTATTCATGGATGAAAATTTCTATGTTATAAGAGGCATTGGAAAAAATGAATCAAAGTTATTAACATGTGTAGAGGAGTATGATCCGATAATAAGAACATGAATTGAAATTCTGAACCTATCCTCTGTACGACCTAACGTAGCTAGGAGTGACATACCTCCTATTTCGCAAATAACACTATTGGTGGAAGTTGAAAATAACCAATTGTATTCTACTAATTGTGATACCATGGAGGTCGAAAAGTATTACAAGGAATGCAAAGAATAGTTTCCCATTGGATGGTTACTTAAACGATCAGCATTGGCATGGGTAGGGTCTGGCATTTGGAGCATGTGGTGATAGTCTGATTGTAATTGGAGGGTCCAGGTGCAAAGGGTATATTGAGTTGAATTTGCAGGTACAAGGTAAAGAGCCTCAACAATGGAACTTGCTTGGCAGAAAGTGATTAGGTAGCTTCGTGTATAATATGATATAATGGGAAGCTGAAGCTCTATGTGTTCGATGTTGGGTACCGATAAAAAACGTGAAAGAATGAGCAATATAGTTAATAGTTTATGCATTATATCATTTACATTTTAGGTGAGGAAGAATAATATGAAGCTTGTGGATTGTAATCTATGTTTTATGAGTTGGAAAGTTAATAAAATTGTAATCTTGGTCGATGCATGATATTCATGAGGTTCATTCTTTTGATATATGCTTTTATGTTTTTGAGTTATGCATCCCTTGTCCTTTCCATTTTTTCCCTTTTCTCGTTACCTTAATTTGTACAAGAATCCTCCCTTAGGGTGGTACGTAAGGAATTATATTACAATTTTTGCACAATTGCTTCTTCTTCTACCAATTACACTACCCAGTTTCAACATGGATGTGATCTAGCTTGGGAAATGACACTCGATTTCAATGACTATTATGGGATGAAATTCTAAGAACCTAGAAATCAACGCAAAAAATGGAATCCAACCCGACCTAGGATCCAAAATTTTAGTTGGTATTATGTTTGAATCGGGGTCTAATTTTGAAAAATGACACGGGACTGAACATTGGAATCTGACTTCAAATTTCACTTGAACCTAACCTCAATTTGACTAGCAAAAGAAACAATTCCACAAGAATTAGTAGTATAATTCCTTATGTATTACCCTAAGGGAGGATTCTTGTGCAAATTCAATTAAGGAGAAAAGGTAAAAACTGAAACGCACAAGGGATGCATATCTCGAAAACATAATATGTATCATAAGAATAAACCTCATGAATACCGTGCATCAACTATGATTACGATTTAATAACATTACGACTCGTAAAACCTAGATTACAATCAACAAACTTCAAATTTTCTTGCTCACCACAAATATAAATGGCATAACGTTTAAACTATTAACTATATTGATCATTATTTTACATCATTGATCAGCCCCCATTACCCAACACAAGAAACTTCAGCATCCCATTATAGTGTAGTTATAAAAGAAGCTACCTGATATCTTTCTGCCAAGAAAATTCCATTATAGACTCCCTTGACTTGGTACCCATGAATTCACCTCAATATACCCTTTGCCCCTCTGCTCTCCAACTACAATCAAAGTATCACCATATTCCCAAAAACCCAAACCCCACCCATGCAAAAGAACGGCTCATTCAAGCAACCGTCCAATGGTAAATCATGCCTAGCTTTCCTTGTCGTACTTCCTGAACTCCATGGCATCATAATCGGTAGCATAAAATTTGTTATTTATAACTGCCACCAATGGATTTGCTTGGGAAGTAGGAGGGATGCCACTCTTTGCTGTATTAAGTCGCTCAAGGGGCATGCTTGGGATTTCAATCCATGTTCCAATTGCCAGATTATACTCCTCTGCACATGTTAATAACTTTGATTCGAATTCTCCAATGCCTTCTTTAACATAGAACTTACAATCCACGAAGATGTTAGAGCATATCTTATGTGGGTTATTCAATCTAGATAAAGTCCTCCATCAGCCTTCCTCCAAATTGTACATTTCACTAGAGTTAAGGATTTTATCTCATGAATCACAATCACTTTCTAGAATAGCAATCTCCCTATGACTGGAAAAACTAAATAGAAATCTTGGCTCGTTCATCTGCATCCTAGATGACCAAGTATTAGTCAGTAATCTACACTAGTAAATAACCAGCACTAATACATCCTTTCCAAAGTAATACACCCATTGCTCAATGGCACCATTTTTTCCCTTAACTTATAAAGTTCACCGGTCCTAAGTAATGAAAAAGATTCACTGTCTAGAGCATAGAATAAGAGAGTAATAGATTTACCATGGCAAATGATGTGAAAAGCAAGCTCAAATCAGAATTATGTAGGAAAATGATTGATAGGATTGAAGTCCAGAGTGGTAAAAGACTATTGGAAAATGATTAAAAAAGTGCAATATAAGGTTAAAAAGTTGTCTGATTTTTCTGGCCGAATGGTTTTATGCATTTGTAATTCTAATTTAAGCAATCATCCGACTGCTTTTTCACCTTGCATTGCACATTTTAATTATTTTCCAATGGTCTTTTGCCAATCTTAACTTCAATCCTATCAATCATTTTCTAGCATAATTCTGATTTGAGCTAGATTTTCATGGCATTGGCCATGTTATCTCTATCAGCTCTCTCATCCTATGCTCTAGGTCAGATTATGGCACATAACATCTTTGAATAACTAATTTTTCTAATTAACTAGAAGCGGTGAACTTTATATGTTTAGGCAAAAAAATGGTTACATTGAGTATTAGGTGTATTTCTCATGCCAGCCCCCAAAATAGGATGTGTGTGACCCTACTAGGGTTAGTTGGATGTATGTGACTAACATGAATCTAAACAAATGCTTCGTGTTCTTCTACAAGGAATCATTCGCGATTGGTATACAACTTCTCATTTTTTGAAAAGATGTGTTGGCATAGGTTTTTTTTATAGGTATAACTTACTAAATAATACTTGGTCATCTAGAATGCAAATAAATGAGTCAAGATTTTAACATAATTCCTCCAGCTCTGTTGAGACTGCCATTTTAGCTGGCGGTTAATTCACGAGTTAAAATCCTCTGCTCAAGTGAAATACATATTTCAGAGGAAGGCACGTGGAGGACTTTATTTAGCATGAATCAACCACGTAAAATTTACTCTAGTGTCTTCATGGATGGTAAATTCTATGTTATAGGAGACTCTAGAGGAACAAAATCAAAGTTGTTGACATGTGTAGAGGAGTATGAGGCAATAGGAACATGAACTGAAATCCTGAACCTGCGCATTGTGCGACTTAATGCAGCTAGAAGTGACATCCCTCTTGTTTGGCAAGCACCTCCATTAGTAGAAGTTGTAAGTAACAAATTGTATGCTGCTAATCATGATGCCATTGAGGTCAAAAAGTATGACAAGGATCACAAAGCATTGGCTACCATTGGACGGTTGCCAAAATGAGTAGCATCCTAGCATAGGAGGGTCTGGCATTTTGAGAATATGATGATAGGCTGATGTGTTAAGCCTGGAAATGTTATATTTTTTTATTTTTATTGTTTTTGATTTTTATGGTTTTTGATTTATTGTTTGAATTTAATGGATTTTCCTTAGGTTGAATTAAAGGCACACTATCACAAGCCCTCATCAAGTGCAATAAATAAAGAGTATAGACCCGAGGGAACTTAGATTAATAATGGGTATATATATTATAAACCTCGGGTATATAATATATATATCCATTATTAATTTATGTTCTCTCGGGTCTATACTCTTTATTTATTGCACTTGATGAGGGCTTGTGATAGTGTGCCTTTAATTCAACCCCTAG
>JAOTQR010040622.1:0-15387 GCA_025774065.1 Solanum ossicruentum | reverse complement strand
CTATACACAGGAGGCTACAAGACATTTAGGATTCTACTCTTTCTTCTGTTCTTAGATCGTGCGTTAGAGCGGTGATGTTAGGATGAATTCCTCCCTAACTTACTCGTTATTGATTTCAGATATGCCGCCGAGAAGGGCACCAGCTGGCCGTAGAGGCAGAGGCAGACCCCCATTGACGGGACGGGGTCGAGGAGCTGCGAGAGTTCCGGAGCAGAGGGAGTCTGGGGTAGCCGCCCCGGCGGTGGAGTCAGCCACTTCATCGACTCCCAGGGTTCAGGTATCCGAACCCCCACCCCCTCAGCCTGCTACAGAAATCAGGGAATTGAGGGAGTTGCATGGTGCCTCGATATTCTCCAAGATTGACCAGAGGTTCAGCTATCATCAACTGAGAGTTTGGGAGTCTGAAATCCCAAAAACAGTTTTTAGGACCCATTATGAGCGTTGTGAGTTTGTTGTTATGTCTTTTTGTGTTGACTAATGCCCTGACTGCTTTCATAGAGTTGATGAACTGAGTGTTCAAGCCCTATTTGGATATCTTTGTGATTGTATTCATAGATGATATCTTGGATTATCAAAGAGCAAGTTCGATCATGTTCAGCACTTGAGGATTGTACTTCAGAGATTGATAGAAGAGAAGTTGTATGCAAAGTTCTCAAAGTGCGAGTTTTGGCTCGAGTTAGTTGTATTCCTAAGGCATGCTGTGACCAAGGATGGTATTATGGTGGATCTATCCAAGATAGTAGCTGTTCGTAAGTGCGCCTAGGCCTACTTTTGTGACTGAGATTCAGAGTTTCCTTAGTTTGGCAAGGTATTATCGGCATTATGTCCAAGAATTTTCCTCTATATTAACCTCGTTGACTAGATTGACTGAGAAGGTAGTGGCATTTTAGTGGCCGAAGGATTGTGAAGCGAGCTTCCAAAAGCTCAAGGATCTATTGACTTCAGCACCCTTTCTTGCTTTACCCGGGGAGAGAGTTCTATTTGTAGTGTATTTTGATGCTTCTAGTGTGGGCTTGGGTGGTGCATGGATGCAAAGGGGAAAAATTATAACATATGCCTCTAGATAGCTAAAGGTTCATGAGAGAAACTACCCTACCCTACCCATGAATTAGAGTTGGCTATGGTTGTGTTTGTGTTGAAGTTGTGGCAACATTATCTTTATAGGGTGCATTGTGAGATCTTTATCGATCACCAGAGTTTAAAATATGTCTTTCCTCAGCCTAACTTGAACATAAGATAGCATAGGTGGTTGGAGTTGCTTAAGAACTATGATATCTCTATCCTATATCATCCCGGGAAGGCCAATGTGGTGGAAGGTACTTTGAGTCGTAGGACTACTAGTATGGGGAGTTTGGCATTCTTGAGGACTGAGTAGAGGCTCTTAGCTTTGGAGGTTCAGTCGCTTGCTAGATAGATGATTCTTTTGGATATTTCTCCTCATCTGAGTATTTCGCCTTTGTTCAAGCTAGATCTTCTTTCCTTGATCAGATATGTGCTCTGTGCATGATTCGTGACAAAGTAATGAGAGGTAAAGTCAAAGATAGTTATTATTGACTATGATGGTGTTTTGAGGATAAATGGTAGAGTTTGTGTGCATAAGGTTAGGGATTGGGTGAGAATGATATTAGTGGAGGCCCATTATGCTAGATATTCCATCCTTCAGAGCGTGCCAAAGATGTACCATGATCTAAAATGGCACTATTGGTGGTTTGGTATGAGAAGGGACATAGTTGAATTCGTGGCCAAGTGTTTGAATTGCTAAAAAGTCAAATATGAGCACCAAAGGCCGGTGGATCGATGCAAAAGATGCCCATTCCCGAATGGAAGTGGGAGAGAGTGACTATGGATTTTGTTACATGTTTTCCCATGGACTTGGGCAAGTTGCCAAGTGTTTGAATTGCTAAAAAGTCAAATATGAGCACCAAAGGCTGGTGGATCGATGCAAAAGATGCCCATTCCCGAATAGAAGTGGGAGAGAGTGACTATGAATTTTGTTACATGTTTCCCATGGACTTGGGCAAGTTTGACTCAGTTTGGGTAGTTGTTGATCATTTACCAAGACAGCACACATCTTATCGGTGAGGACTAACTACAGTGTGAAGCAGCTGGCTAGGTTGTATATCTGGAATATTGTTAGATTACATGGAGTGTTAGTGTCTATAGTATCATATAGAGGTCTGTGCTCACTTCCCACTTTTGGTAGGCTTTACAGCGTGGTTTGGGTACAAGAGTGGATTTGAGTTCAGCTTTTCACCCTCGGACTGACGGCATTCTGAGGGCACCATTCAAGTGTTGGAGAAAATGCTTAGGGTTTGTGTGATTGATTTTCAAGCCCAATGGGACCAACACTTACCATTGGAAGAGTTTTCATATAACAACAATTATCATTCCAGCATCTATATGGCACCATTTGAGGCCTTGTATGGCTGGAGATGTAGATTACCAATTAGATGGTTTGATTCAAGTTCAGCTGAGGTGTTGGAAATTGATTTGCTTTAGGATGCCATGGATCGGGTCCAATTGATTTAGAGTAGACTTTTGACAGCTCAAAGTTGCCAGAAGAGTTATGATAATAGGGCGGTTAGGCCTCTTAAGTTCTCTATTGGTGATAGCATGTGGCTGAAAGTTTCACCCATCAATGCTATGATGAGATTCGGGAAGAAAGGAAAGCTTAGTCCCAGATTCTTTGGCCTCTTTGAGATTTTGAGGGGAGTTGGTGAGGTGGCCTATGAGTTGGCCTTACCACCGCGATTATCTTTAGTGCATCCTATTTTTCATGTTTCTATGATCCGCTGATATATTCCTAATGAGTCTCATGTAATCTCTTATAATTCTATTGAGTTGGATCTAGATTTGTCCTTCGAGGAGGAGACTATAACTATATTGGACATGCAGGTCCGGAGATTGAAATCTAAAGATATACCTTCCGTGAAGGTTCAGCGGCAGCACCATTTTGTTGATGAGGCTACTTGGGAGTTGGAGTCTGACATGCGGGCCAGATATCTCAGCCTTTTTTAGGCTTCAGGTACTTTCTTTTCCCTTACGTTCGAGGATAAACATTATTTTTAGTGGTGAATGAAGTAACCTGGTTGGGCACTTTTGTGCCTATCTGTGAAATTACTATTTTACCCTTTTATAAATTGCTTTTGGCCTATATTTAACTATTTGTAGTATTGAAACTGAAACTCTAAGTTCTAAAAGTTGAAAATATGAGTTTTTGCTTTTTTGGAGGTTTAAATTATTGAAAAAGTGAGTTTGTGTACCATCCTGTGTTTCGAGTGTTAGATTAGAGATCTGTCGATTCCATCAGCTTCGAACGTCAAAATTGGTATATGAGAAGTTACAGAACTGAATTTGAAATTAAATGAGATTTTTAGACACAAAGTTTTGTTTTTAGTTGTTTCCGGAATCAAAGTTTGACTTTGGTCAACGTTAAGAGTTTGAAATCTCGGATCAAAATTTTGATAATTCCAGCAGGTTCGGATGGTGAAATTAATGCTAGAAACGGTCTTATCATAATTTTTGGAGTAACCGAGAGTAGTTTTAGTATTTTAAATTTTAAACTAGTTTATACGGGTTGCACCGATAAATGTGTCGAGTAGGCCTTGAAATCAATTTCTGATGATTTCGTTGAGCCTAGATTGTTGTTTCCGGTATGGTTATATATTTGGTTTGTATAATCTGAGTCTGAAGGAGTTCTGAGGGTCCATTTCGAGCAGGAAATCGGACTTAGGCATAGCTAGTGCAGATGAAAACCTTCTCCGCATTCATGGAGGCACAAGGTATCTGCTCTCTGCACTCGCACGGAGATCTCCACGTTCGTGGAGTTCTGGATGGTGTTTTTTCTTTTTGTCAGTCAAGATAGTACTCTGGGTCATGTATCCATAGTCAAAGTCCCCTGTGATCAAGCATAGTTTGTGAAAGTGAGATCTTTTTTTCCCACTTTAGCTCAATTGCATTGTGTCCGTATTCACGGATCAGCCACAGCATTTGCGGAGGCCTATTGTCAGCCTCTCCTCCGTGTTCGCGAAGTGCTTTTACCTGTACAGTTATTAAAAATCTTAGAGTCGCCATTTCTACTCCATATTCGGACTTGTCAAGCTTTTAGGCGATTTTGAAGAAGATTTTCAAAATATTTTTTGGGCAAGTATTTCCAACACTATTCTAATTATTTTCCATAAGCTTATCTTGATTTTATCTTAAATTTCATGATTTTGAATGTCCAAAATTGGAGATTTTTAGTCTTTATTTTCAATGCTTTAAATGGTGATTTCTCATTCAATTTGAACTCGATTTTAGCGGGAACTTCACCTACGAACTCCATTTTTCATGTAGAAATTGATTTAAAAGTTAACTTTTAGATTTGGGAACTTTGAATTTTAGTTAAAAAATTGATCATTTTGCCCCTATGCCCAACTTTTAGTCTTTATTTTCAATGCTTTAAATGGGGATCGTTTTCGAGGATTTAGTTGATTGAAACTTTGTCCCAGTGCGGTTTTAGCATGAGGCAGGTTCAACTAATTTTTTTGGGACTGAATATGAGTTATTGATCATGTTTATGTGATAATTATGAGATCTAGACTGACTCATGAGTAATTGTGTTGATATGATGGAATATTGAAGGAAATGTGATTCTAGTTAAGCCGAATTATGAGTAAATTGTGGACTTATTGATAAATTGAGGTGTAATCTTATGAATTGAGATGATTTGGGATAATAATGTAATAATATGAGACTTGTGATACTATGTGGGTAATTTTTGTAGTAATTAATGATTGTTGAGATATTTTCGAGGAATATGTGTATAATTTGGGATGAGTGAAGCCCGGTATTGTGTTATGCCCGTATATTTGGGACGAGTGAGGTCTGTTATTGTTGATATATTTGGCGATTAATATAATTGTGATGTTATGAGACATGATGATAGTTGTGCATTAGCTATGAAACTTGATATTATTCTTTATTATTATATGACAATATGAGATCCATGTATCGAATTTCTTGTTATGATGTCATTTTATATGTCTTTATTCATATCTGGGTTGTATCGTTGACTTACATCTATTTCATGTTGCTTTGTGTTATCCCTTGATTGGGGTAGGAGGCAAGGATAATATGCTTCACATTTGTACAACCCCTTGACTCGGGAAGGAGGCAAGGATAAGATATATATACTCTATAAATCCCTTGACCATGAGCAGGTGGCAAGGATGACATCTTATGATACTCCTTGACCATGGGTAGGTAGCAAGGTTGAGACTATCACGACCTGAAATTTGGGTGTGATGGCACTCAACTAACCCACCAAGGTGAGTCAGCCCAAAATCCAAACCACTTAATAATACAGGTAAAAACAGAAGATAACAGTCTAATAATATCAATAGCAGAAGAAAACAAACTAAAATCATCCCAGAACTGGTGTCGCATATACAAGCCTCTAAGTATAGGATACTCAAATGAAATACATATCATAATGTCTAGTTATAAAATAGAACAAAACATAATAGTAGAATCTCTGAAGGTCCACTTAAGGAACAAGAAGCTACCTCTCGATAGATCCCAAAGCTCGATCCAAAAGATGATCAGAAGCTAGCAAGGTGGACCGGGCTCACAACCTACAAAAATGTAGAAGGGGGTGAGCATCGAATAACAGGGTACTCGGCGAAATGGAATTAACCTAAGGTAAAGCAATGAAGAACACAAGTAACTCCTTAAATCCCAACAATAATCACCGAACTACAATTCTGCACTCAGAAAAGTCCCAACACAAGATAATATACAAGCCGCAATAACATAGATACACTCATCATCTGGCATAATGTCTCAACACACAAACATATCTAGATACATCCAACATTTACTCAGGTCAATAACACATTAAGTACATAATTCCACACGCAATACAATGGTAATATAGAAACAAGTATGATATGTGATGGAGTAAATTCCATGAGATGTCAGTAATGCGATGCAATGTCAGATAATTGTGATACATGTTTGTTCTACGATACTCATCTACAGACCAAATGACTGCCTCAGTCGAAACCCATGGGACCACACATGGACCATGTATCCGTGAACATTGCTAGAAAAGACCTCAGCTAATTCTCAATCATCTGGAAAAGACCTCGGACCCATCCAAAAATAAGCTCAGACCGCCGATATATTACCTTTGCTCGATCAATAGAGACCTCGACCACTAATTCACTTGTTACCTTACTAACATATTGATCGAACTAATCACAAGTATCAATGCATAAATAATAATAATAAATGCAATGTGCATGATTACAAATTATACCATAGTATCAACATCATAATGATCTCAATGCCTCAACATCATCAATAGCCCAATATCATTAGTAGCTCAATAAATCAATGTCTTAATATCACCAAAGTCTCAAAGTATCAATCATATCACAATATAAGCATCATCTTGCTATCAATATCGAATGATTCACAAGATCACATAGGTTATAGAACCACAATTAATTGGTAAGACAATATATATCACCATATGAGCGATTATTCAATCTGAAAAGTCATGATCAAGCCTACAATGATACAATTCAACCCACAATGTACTCAATTCCATTCACATAGGAGCATACAACATTCGTTCATACTTAACCAAAGGTCAGAAGTCCACTTGCCTCAAGTAAAGTTTTGAATCAAGTCGAAATTGTTGCTTTACCCCTTCTACGGTACTCCAAATCACCACAATCTATTCAAATATGGCATCACAATCACATAATGAGTCTAATGATACTAAAATCAATTAATTCAAAGAGAAAGGGTAAAATCATCAAAAATCTCATGTCAGAGGACGTTGTCGGAATCTAAAAATTAATGCACGAAAATGTTTTCCATGTAATAAGGAGTTCATTAGTGAAAATGATTTCGAAAATGGAGCTCGAATGAGAGAGAAATTAACAATTTAAGTTTGGAAATAAAAATTCGAGAAATCCCCAGTTTACACCATTAAAATACAAAAAGTAGACACTAAAATTGCAAATTAATCAATGTAAATCAATGAAATAGGCAAGAAAATAGTTACCCAGTCACTTTGCCTAGTAAAATCTTGATATCTCTCTTGAAAACGAAGCTTGAAGAGTTCAATATGGTGACTTACGATAAAACCCATTATTTTAAACAAGTCACTATTTCAGGCATCACTAATGCTCGCGAATGCGAAGACTATAGAGGGGTTAACACTCTGCATACACGGGGATGAAGTTCCCGAATGCGGAGGGTAATGTACCCATATCTCTACAAATGCGGTCTCCAACCCGTGAACGCAGAGAATAATAGGACTTGCACCAGATAACAGTTGCACTAGTAACACTCAACACAATAAAAATAGGAACTGGACCCTTAAAAATTTGGTTAGAACCCCATGAACACAAACCAAACATAGGGCCCTACCAGAAATGACAATTCGGACTCAATGGAATCATCAGAATTCAAATCTGAAACCTCTGTGGCCCCGAACCCGAGAAGGATAGTTTGAACTAGTTTTGAACTTAAAAACTCAAAATATTCATGGAACCTCTAAAAATTAGGATGAAGGCATTTCTAGCATTATTTTCACCACCTAGAAGCACCGGAGCTGATGAAAATTTGATACAAGCTCCCGAACCCCGAATACTGACCAAAGTCAAACCTATGATCCAAAATAAACTAAAAATGCAACTTTGGGCCTAAAATCTCTGTTTTAACTCCGAATTTAGTTGTGCAAGTTCTTCTAAATTAGATTCGATATTTCGGAACTAATATTATTGATGGAATCAAATTCTGACCCTCGAAACTCAAAATGAACAGAAACTCAAAATTTTCAATTTTAAGCCTTTTAAAACTTTCTTTTGCAAAACTCTAACCTTTTACGATATTTTTAAAATGTGACTTTTGGACTTATCTAAAAATTACTCAAGGCAACTTTCAGGAAGCGCAAAATGGTAATTAGATCAATAATTTCATAAATGACCTTCGAGATCATTTCATCATCCACTACTTAAAACAATGTTCATCCTTGAACTTCAAATAAGGTACATACCTGTAGGCCCAAACAACTAAGGCTATCAGACACGCATATCCGACTCTATCTCCCATGTAGCCTCACTCTTGGGCGTATGGCTCTACTGGACCTTCACTGAAGTGACCTCCTTAGTCTTCAATTTCCTCACCTACCTTTCCAAAATGGCTACCGGTTGCTTCTCATAAGTCAAATTAGGGCTCAACTCCACTGAATCCATAAAAAACACATGAGACTTGTCCAGAATATAATGTTGTACCATCAAAACATGGAATAAAGGATGGACTGAAGACAGGTTAGGTGGCAAAGAAAGTCTATAAGACACCTCTCCCACTCTATCCAGAATTTCAAAAGAACCAATGAACCTCGGACCAAGCTTGCCCTTCTTTCTGAATCTCATAACACTCTTCAAAGATAAGACTTTCAACCAAACCATGTCAACAACCACAAACTCCAAAGGTCAAACTCGTCTGTCATCATAGCTCTTCTGGTGACTTTAGCAACCTACTCTGAATAAACCGCACTTATTCAAGGTCATCTCTTAATATCAACACCAATACTCACTATTGCTATTGTGTCAGACCAACCTATGGGAGATCTGCATCTTTGGCCATACAAGGCCTCAAAAAGAGCCATCTAAATGTTGTAATGATAATTGTTGTTGTACGTAAACTTTGCTAAGGCCAAATGTTGGTCCCATCTACCCTAAAATCAATAACACAGGCTCAAAACACATCCTCCAATACTTGAATGGTCCTCTCGGACTGCACATCAGTCTAAGGGTGAAAAGTTGTACTCAAATCCAAATGGGTACCCAAGCCATGAAGTAAGGCCCTCCAAAAATACGACGTAAATAACGAGCCTCGATATGACACAATGGAGATTGGGACCCCACGGAGTCTTACTATCTAACTAATATAAAGATGGGCCAGTCTCTCAGTTGTATCCTTCACTTTGGTCGGAGTGAAGTAGGCGGACTTGGTCAGACGATCCACCACTACCCAAATAGAGTCAAAACCCCTAACAATAAAAGGTAATCCAACAACGAAGTCCATGACAATACGCTCCCACTTCCACTCAGGAATGGGCATCTGCTGAAACTCCCCGCCTGGTCTCAAGTGCTCACACTTGACCTGCTGACATGTCAAACACATGGGTACAAACTTTGAAACATTCCTCTTCATACTAGGCCACTAATAATGCTGACTCAGATCATGGTACATCTTCGCTACCCCTGGATGAATGAAATACCCAGCACAATGAGCCTTCTCAAGTATCACTCTAATCAAATCACCCACCTTGGGCACATATATACGACTCCCAATCCTCAAAACACCCTCAGAATCAAGCACTACCTTTCTAGCTTCACCGCTAGTCACCTTATCCTAAATAATACACAACTTCTCATCCTCAAACTGCCTCTCATGAATCTAATCCATTAAAGAGGAGCGGGTCTTAAAAATACCAAGCACTCCACCCTGCTTTGAAATTTTTAACCTTACTAACCCATTGGCCAATCTCTGAAAATCTCTTGTCAACAGTTGCTCCTCAACCTGGATAGTTACTAAACTCCCTATGTTAGAAGCCTTCCGACTCAATGCATCGCCTACCATATTGGCCTTCCTGGCGTGGTAGAGAATAGTCAAGTCATAATCTTTTAGAAGCTCAATTCACCTTCTTTGTCTCCGATTTAGATTTGGCTCACTGAAGATATACTATAGGCTACGATGATCAGTGAAGATCTCTCAATAGACTCCATACAAATAGTGGCGCCATAACTTCAATACAAACACAATCGCAGCCAACTCCAAATCATGAGTAGGATAGTTCTTCTCATAGGCCTTCAACTGTCCAGAAGCATAAGCAATAACCTTTCCTTTCTACATGAACACACCACCAAGCCCTACTCCCAAAGTATCACAATAAACAGTGAAATCAACACCCTCCTCCAATAATGTCATAATAGGGGTTGTAGTCAACAATAACTTGAGCTTTTGAAAGCTCCCTTCACACTTATCAGATCACTACAGTACCACATTCTTCTGAGTAAGCCTAGTCAGGGGAGCTACAATAGTGGAGAAACCCTGAACAAAACGATGATAATAACCAGCCACGCTCACAAAACTATGAATCTCTGTAGTTGAGGTGGGCCTAGTCCAACCCCGAATGACCTCAATCTTTTCCAAGTCAACTCGAATAGCCTCCTTGAACACCGCATGCCCCAGGAATGCTATTGAACTCAACTAGATCTCACACTTGGAGCATTTTGTATACAAATTAATGCCTCAATGGTCCTTTTTAGTCTTGGAATAGACCAAGATATCATCTATGAAGACAATCATGAATGAATCCAGATACGATGGAACACCCCACTCATCAACTCCATAAATGTTGAATGGACGTCAGTTAAACCAAAGAATAAAACAAGAAACTCAAGTGGCCATACCTGGTCCAGAAGGCTTTCTTGGATATCTATTAGTCAAATATAAAGCTGATGATGCCCAGTTGATCAAATAAGTCATTTATACAGGGAAGCGGGTACTTGTTCTTGACAGGCACTTTGTTTAACTGCCTATACCTAGTTGATCTTGGAGCAGCTCCTTTAACTTCTTAAATTTAGTTGGAGCCAACTGATAAGGAATGACAGAAATGGGGTTAGTGCCCGGCTCACGGTTAATAGAAAACTCAATGTTCTGATCAGGTCCCTCCTGGTAGATCAGTAGGAAACACATTCAGAAACTCACAAACCATCAGAACAGACTTCACAGAAGATTGCTCAGTATTAGTATCATGAATAAAATCCAAATAAGATTAACACCCTCGATCGATCAACTTTTAGGCCTAAACATAAGATATAACTTTACTAGAACAGGAACCCTTCGAACCAGTCCACTCAACACTTGGTCTACTTGGAATGGGTAAGGTAACAACCTTGATATAAAAACTAAGAATAGAACGATATGGAGATAGCCAACCCATACCCAAAATAACATCAAAATCTATCTTATCAAATATAATAAGATCTACCCAAGTCTCATAGCCTACCAAAGTAACAAGATAAGATCGATACACCCGATTCACTACTCACGACTCTTCTATCGAGGTCAAAACATGAATAGGCACAGACATAGAATTATAAGGAAACTCAAACCCCATGGAGAAATAGACAAACATATATGAATAAGTACATCCAGGATCAAATAACACAGATCCAAGGCGATGGAAAATCGAAACAATACCTAGAAAGGCATAGCAAATGGCCACCTCGAGCTCTACTCATTGAAGTTGACCCTCTGCCACCTACAGAAGTGAAAGTATCACATGCTCCTGTACCACCGGTACATCCACCTTGATCGGTATAACATCTAACCCAGCCCCTGGTTGTGGTGATGAACCTATGGCTAGTGGTGTCGAATATCGGATAGGTGCTGCAAAGTATGAATGGTGGGGCCCACAATGAGTATGTCTAGGGCACTGGCGAATTATATGATCAAGAGATCTACACCTAAAGCAGGATTTAAGGGTAGACCACTGTTGTGAAGGAGAAGGAGGGATGTTATAAACTCCCCAGCCCATGGGCCTTTGCTGAGAACCAGATGAACTCTGCCCTAAACTATAGGAATCACGGGAACCTCATCCTCTCTAAAGTTAGCAAGGTTGCATGAACCCCGTGATGTTGAAAAGAACTAACTCATATGACCATACCTCTACCCTTGATGAGGCACCTGAGTACTGCCATGATGTGCGAACCCTTTTGAGGTCCCCAAACTCCGCCCTCTGCACCAACTCCACCTCCTGAGCGGCACCAACCACTGACTGGAAAGAGGTTCTATCTCTATATGCCCAGAATATAGACTATCTAATAGGATAAATCAGCCCTCTCACAAATCAACAAACTCTCTCTGCCTCGATCTGAAGTATAGCAGTGGCATGACGGGCCAACTGGCAAAACTTGATCTCGTACTATGAAATAGTCATGGTGGACTTCTTAAACTCTCAAACCTTAATCGACTCTCCTCGCAAACACTCCAAGGAACAAACCGATCACAAAATGCATCAAAACATGTCTCCCAAGTCATCTGAGGAGATTCAGTTGGAAGGGATCCTGTATAAGTCCTCCACCACTCCTTGGCTGGCCACAGAGCTAGAGGGTAACATATCTCACACCATATGTATCTGCTAGTCCAATGGTATCTAGTAACTTTCTAGAAGTAGTCAGGAACTCATGAGCATCCTCAGTCTTCCCACCCTGAAATTGAGGTGTGTCCATCATCCAAAGTCTCTCAAACCTCTACTGCTCATTATTAATAAAGACAGAAACTGGTGGAATCTCATCAGGCAGAGTTTCTAGTGGCTTCTCAAACTGAACTTGGGCCTCGGAGGCCTGTTGCTGATCCTGAGGTTGTACCCTTACCCGAGTCTTTGAAGTACAAGGAGTGTCAACTAGGCTACTTGCCTGTCCCAAAGTCTCCAACACACCCAAGACTCTCAAAATTGTATCCTCGAGCGGTGGTGCTGCAGCAAATTCATGTGGAACATGCTCCTATCTAGGCTCTATAGCTGGCTTAGGGGAGATACCCCGCTCGTAGTCTCTCGCTGGTGCGACTCCTCAGCCCGGGCCTCTAGCTCATCCTCGAGCATGATCCCTACTGTAATACCCCACATTTTAAATGTACTAATGTTATTTAAATGAAATATGACAAGGTTTGGTTAAATTAGCATCAATTTTAAAAGTGCTTGAATCTCGTGTTAATGGGAGATATGTGCGTCTAACGCTTAAGAGGGTCGAATGTATATATGTTTTATGTTAAATTGAGAAGATCACATCCCTAAACAAAGTAAGAGAGTTTAGGTACTTGTAGGAATTAATAAGCTAGTTGGTGAGTCACCTACTTTCTTAACTTAAATTTGCTAGCTAAACGGAGATGAGGCTCGACGTCGAATTTGTCTAAGTTCGATTATGAATAAAGTTCTTATTAAGGGGGTAAACTTGGACCATGTTTTAGCATCATAGATAGCCCTTATTTTCAGTCCAAGAAGAATGTAAAAAGGGTCCAAGTGTAACACAACCCACTTGAAAATTATGCCCAAAAATAATTAAGAAGAAAGCTGGGAAATTAGCAGCAAAAGATCCATTAAGTTGGAGACCTATTTAAGCCCAATTATGAGGGACAAGCTGTTGAGTAACAAGTGTATTAATATTTGTACATGTGTGGGCAAAATATCAAGAGAAAGTTGGTTAAATAAGTCCTTAAAAGGCATAAGAGCAGCCCTCTAGTCATTGCCAATTCAAACAAGTTTTCAGTTTTTCAAAGAAGTGTGCAGTTTTTTCAAAAGACATTTATCTACTCTTTATTCCACTTTACCAAGCTGACCAGCTACTATACCACAAGTGTATTGATAGATGGAAATATATGGTCAAAATGTAAAAAGATAGCTGGCCGAGAAAGTCTCTAAAAATGGATCAAACGCAGCCCCTAAAGGCATTGCATTTGAACAATATTTCAGCTTCCCAAAACACTCTTGTCTTCTATCTATTTCACCTTGCCAAGATGAAAATACAATCCTCTAAGGCTCTTGAAGGAAGATCTAAACCTTTAAGGTAAAGGTAAGCAATTATAGTTGTGTATTTAGTATGGTTTCTTTATGAAAAATAAGAAGTATATGCTATTACGTTATGCTTGAAATTCTGGACAACCTGCGTCCTAAGTATTATTGTGAATGTTTCTTGTTTTTTAAGAGGCTTTTCTCTTAATTGGTTAGCTGAATTATGAAGTAAAACTTATGCTTAACAAGTTATAGGTTGTTAGTCATGTATTAATTTGTTGCATCACTTTAACAATCCACAAAAGATGAGTTTTTTTACAACATCGTAATTTTACTCTTAAAAGAAACTTGGAAGCTGAAAATTATAATATGTTGTTCCACGACCTTAACCTACTTTGGGACTATTTTTGGACTATCTTAAGGCTAGTTCTATATGGTAAAAATGTTGGAAACAATTTAGATAAAGTTAAGACAGATTTGGGATTGTTGATGTCGAAGTGTGAGGAAAGGATGTAACGTTGTGTCGCTTGTTTGTATGTTGTGAAGAATTGTTATGTGTTGTGCCTTGTGGGCTTTTGTAAGACTACTAAAGTCTGAAATAAGATGTATATGACATCTACATAAGAATAGTTGTTAGTAAATACGATTATAAATGAAAAGGTGAAGAAAGGTTCCTACGTCGCTAATTAAACGTTTGCTGCACGGATGTTAGTTTTATGGTATTGGGCTGCTAAGAAAAGTTTTGTCATTGCTAATACTAGTCTTATTTCCTAAAATATTGTAGATAAGTATTTGGGGGGAAACACAGCCACTCCAAGGTAGTAACGAGGTCATACAACGAGGTATGTAGGGTTACTTGATTTCGTATCATTTTGGCATGAAACATAGATCTCTCCTTGGTACATGAAGGTATTTACCAACTCCGACACAACAATTAATTGTGTCTCCATTTTTATTACATGTTCATATGTTCCTATAATAATCATTTTTGAATCTACATCCATATGTAGATATCAACTTACATGAACTCTTGTTGCTAAGTAACGTGCACGAGTTGTTTCATATCATACGTATTGCATTCGTTATGTAACATACTCTCTTTATTTCCATATTGTCTTTTATGGTTATCTACATGTCATATGTTGTATATACAACCCTAGAGATCCAATATTATGACCACCAAAAGAATTATCTCAAAAGTAATTGAAAGACAAAGTATATTGTTTATTGATGGGTGGTAGTCCGAGGGGTGGAAGAATCACCTAGCTAGGGATGATCCTATCATGGGTGGTAGCCTGAGGGGTTAAGGAAGAACCTAGCCAGGGATGATCCTGATACAGTATAACCACTGATCAGTTGGCATGAAACATAGATCTCCCTTTGGTACATAAAGGTATTTACCAACTCCGACACAACAATTAATTGTGTTTCCATTTTTATTACATGTTCATATATTCCCATAATAATCATCTTTGAATCTACATCCATATGTGGATATCAACTTACATGAACTCTTGTTGCTAAGTAACGTGCACTAGTTGTTTCATTTCATACGTATTACATTCGTTATGTAACATACTCTCTTCATTGCCATATTGTCTTTTATAATTATCTACATGTCATATGTTGTATATACAGCCCTAGAGATCTAATATTATGACCACCAAAAGAATTATCTCAAAAGTAATTGAAAGACAAAGTATATTGTTTATTGATGGGTCGTAGTCCGAGGGGGTGGAAGAATCACCTAGCCAGGGACGATCCTATCATGGGTGGTAGCTCGAGGGGTTAAGGAAGAACCTATCCAG
>JAOTQR010040591.1:0-15389 GCA_025774065.1 Solanum ossicruentum | reverse complement strand
GGAACTCCCCCTCTTTTTCCGATGTGGGATTCGCCTAAGTGAGCTACAGGCGTTACGTATCGCCGTCCCTGCACTAACCCCCTGTAGGGACTCAGTGTCCTCGCTGAGGTTTGTCCCACCACCGCACTAGTAGAGAGTCGGCTCTGATACCATCTGTCACAACCGGCCTCACACGTGTGAGGCTGATCGTGACAATAACTGAGAGGTTTATGGGTTGTAACTAGAACTATGAGCCATTTGGTTCAGTGGATATAGAGTTAGGAATGCATAGATCGATGCAAAACTCTTTTTATAGACAAACAAGTCAGTCTGTAGATAATTTTACAAGTCATAAAAGATGTTTTATGGTTTGAGATCTTGATATAAGAAAATTTGACAGATTTCTACATACAAGAATCTATGATCCATAGATGACACAATGAATTATAAATGGCCCTCATGGTTTTTGTCAAATAGTTATTTCTCAGGGTTATTTTAAAGTTTGTGCACCCTTTTAACTCATTTACTACTTTGATGTGGGTTATATTAAGGGGAATTGGGTTCCTATCAAATAATCTCTCATTCACTCAATTTTCATCTCAAATTAGAAAATTCTCTTTCTAAAAATTTCTTCTAAAGCAAGATTAAGGTTTAATTCTAAAATTATATAATATCATAAAGAACTATATCACTGATTAACCATGACGTAGATCAAAGAAAGCATACCTAGAAAATAAAAAAATAAATGGTTACACAATTTTAGCCAACTCAAAATCAAGGATAGTTTCAGCAGTAAAGATTTTTTTTTTTTTTTAAAAGAAATCACACTTCCAAAATCACATACAACAAAACTAACACATGATGAAGAACAAAGTAAATCAGGGTAAAATTTTAATTTTTGAAACAACATTGAGGTACATGCAACCCAAAATACTCTAATTATTAAAACACCATAAATTCATCAGGACTCATACAGTTAAATACAATAAGAAATTGCAGAGAACTTGGTGTGCATATATATTTGATGGAACAGACAAAAATATAGAGGAACATAATGAAATCATTTGTAATCTATTTACATGTTGGAGTTAAAAATTGCAGAAAAATGCAACTACAAACTCTAGAGAACAGAGGAGAAACTTTATATTTATTAAAGGAATAAAGAAAAATATTAAAAAGCAAAATGATATGTCTCTACTTACATCTAATTTACCATTACACACCCTAATTTGAGTCCTTAAAGAACTGTAACAAGAAGAGGAAGTTGGAGAGTGTATGTGGGTATGTATTTATAGGTTCTTTTCATCTATGAAGCTCTAATAATTATCATCTTTTTCTATGAATCTTCAAAGTAAGAATTAAGGATTTTGACAATCTTGAATTCCATAAATTATGCTTTATTTCATGATTATGAATTGATTTATGGATTAATTAATATGAACTCCACAAATTCTACGTTTTTCTTTCAAATTCTTCACAATTCCTTTTAGGGTTCATAAAATTCATTATGCGTTCTTTCAATTATGATTTTAATTGACATTGTTCTAGATGATTATGCATGATTTCCTTAAAACTTAGTTTATTACTTATGAAGTCATACAATTTTTTAAAAAAATTTACTATGAATTATGATCATGAATTAACAAAGACTTCATGCAATTTTTGTGAAAACGGAGAAGGGCCCAAATGTCCTTCAACCATTTGAATTGGCTCAAAACTACCCTATATCCATCTTTTTGTCCCTACATAATCCTGACATCAACCTTTTGAGTCAAAAATACTCATGACGTCAATCTTTTGGCTAAAAAATACCTTTATTTCTAACACACTCATAAGGTAGATGGATGATGATATTGTACCAAATCTCATACTTTAAGGGCATTTTAGGCCATCTTCATTAAGATAATTTGAAATAACTTAATATATAGTCTCATATTATTGGCTTGATTTTGGGTTTTATAATAAATTGAAAGAAAGGGTTAGTCCTCTATTTTCTACACTCGTTTCCCCAACCCCAACGCCCAACCTGCGCTTTCTTCCACATTTTTTTCTTGGACCTTGTGCATCATTTAACTGTTTTCGACTTAAATAAAGAAGAAAAAAGGAGAAAAATAATGATGATATTCATTAGAAATTACAAAAACCTCCCCCAATTCCTAACACACCCATAACCCACCCGTTTAATTTTTATATTCAGCTATTTGTTGAGGCGTTGGTAGTGGAATTGCTGCCATAGTTCTTGTTGGTTTAGTTGTGTCCAAGTGATGGACCATCAGGATGGCTTGCTCTTTCTTTGTATGGAAATTCACATACTTCTGGTTCTGCAAAGACGAACACTACAGGCAGTTATGCTTCGTCCCTAGCATCAAATCTTTGTCGTCACTTCTCATTTGCTGAGATCAAGGCAGCCACCTATAACTTCTATGAAACACTGCTTCTTGGTTTGGCAGGTTTTGGCAAAGTATACCAGGGGGAAATTGATGGTATTGGGCCGGGTTATGGGTGGGTTAGGAATTGGGGCGGATTTTTTAAAAAGAAAAATTAAATTTGTAAGATATTTAATTAACCAATAGAAAAGCACCACATCATTAATCAAAAAATTAATTATGTCTCCATTATGTTGAAGAGCAAATCTAAGTCATTTTACTAACGTCAAGGGTATATTTGGCCCAAAAGGTTAACGGAGAGTATATTTGGCCCTTTTCATATACTTGAAGTGTAAATTTGACCCTTTTCTGATAATATATATTTATAGTATTTTCTTTTGTGTGCAACCAAAATTCAAAATAAAAGGAATGAACATAACATTTTCTCATATTTTCATCTCCAACCCACCATGATAACAATATAGAGTAAAAGAATATGAACAAGAAAGTTTATTTCAAGTTTGAGACAAGAACAAGATATTAAAAAGAATAAAAAAGTGAACAAGACAACTTGATAATTGATACAAAATTTTATACTAGTAAAATCAATAACCGTCTTTTAGATGATAGGGTTTGTATGCATTTTAGTTGGATTACCATTTATGAGTTGTACTAATAAATGAAGGATTAATTTAATATAGATTAATATGATGATCTTATGAAATTAATAATTGTTTTAATATTATTTCAAGCGTATCAGGTAAAAATATGAATCATATGTGATTTTTATTATTTATTTGAGAAGGGTTTAAATTTGGATCAATCAGATTAAGCAATATAATGAATAAATATTTTATTATTTACTTTAGGAAAATTGTTAAAAATAAGGGCACTTATGAGCCAACAGTAATATCAAGGGTATTTTTGAGCTAAAAGGTTGACATCAGGGGTATTTGAGAGGGTGAAAAGTGGTTGAAGGATAGTTTTATACCAATTCAAATGGTGTAGGGATATTTTAGTCCCTTATTATTATGGAATTGATAAACTATGATTAATGAAGTCTCTTAATAAAGAATGAATGATGGTGAGAAGTAATTCATGAATTCAAGGTGTGAAAGTAAATTCTCACATTAATTAAATTAAATATTTTAAGTTTTACTCACCTTCTCATGAATTTGAAATGTTGAAAGGAAATTCTGGCATTGATCAAATCAAGAATTTGATGGGCAACTCTATTATGATGATTTAATGAATCTAGCTACATTGATGATTAGACATTGCCTTTCTTCATGATTGACTTATTGATTACTGATTACATTTTCCTTGGGATTTGACTTAGGGGAAATTGGGGTTTGACTTAGGGAACTTTGAGGTGGGGTTCATCTCGGTAGTTGAAAAGAGAAACTCAAGGGAGTATGTCCTTGTAATGCCTAGAGAGGGTACTTTAGACGTGGTTGGCCTTAGAAATCATTGATGGTTCCCAAGCGAATCACTTGGTCTCATCACTCACTCAATTAATGGAAGGCTTGATAGAATCAAAGAAATACTCATGTGAGCTTTAGTATATCACAATTAATGAACAAACTGAAGGCATAGTTTAATTAACAACTCTATATAAATAAAGATGGGCTTCAAAATAGATTCGAAAGTACATCATTCAACTGATGCAAGATCAGATCAATCACCACTAAAACATCATTTTCAATTCAACGTCCATATAGGCGCCATACCATCCCATGTCTGCTTGGTTCCAACAACAATAGTGACCTTGCTAACAGGCAATAAATCGTATGGCAGATTATGCCAATTTTTTCAGCTTTCACATAGGCTTTTGCGGCTCTCCCTGGCCTACTATGCCTTTCAAATAGTCTGGGAATAAATTCTATTATGTCACCACCATCTTACCAACTCAATTCTATTTCGAGAGGCTATTGTAATCACAACAAGCGACGTGTGGGCAAACTTTACTGTTGTAGTTGTGCCTAGCTGATTTTTGATACTTAGGAAGCCATCGATTTCCCTGCAAGCATAGCTTTGCTGGAGTATTTTTCCTTAGACTCACCCTACTCTGAAACTACAGGACCAAACTTCCCATACCCCTCAATAGAGAAGAACAAGAGAGAGATTTAGCCGATAATTATATTATTCATAGCCAAAGGATATGTACAAAGGTGTAGTAACTTTGAGAGAGAATTTTGAAGCCTATTTTCTCTCTAACTCTAGACTAAGAACTTTAGAAGATAGGTTGGCCAAGTAAGGTTAGAGGCGAGCAAAGGCGCAAGAACATACTACGGTTGGACCAATAGGACAGAAACCTCAATGGCTTAGTAGGTTAAAGGTGGCATGGTACCATATGTCATGCAAGATCAGATCAAGGACCACTACAACAACATTTTCAGTGCCACATCCATATAGGCGGCATGCCATCCCATGTCTGCTCGACTCCAGCCACAATAGCAACCTTACTAATTAGGCAGCAAATCATATGAAAGGTTATACAACTTTTCCTAACTTTAAGATGGGACTATATTTCATGGCTCTCCTAGCCTATAACACCCTTCAACTAGTCCGAGAACAAGTTCCACTCGGCCATCACCAACTTACCTACTCGATTCTCTTTTGAGCGACTATTGTAATCACAACAAGAAATGTATGGGTAAATTTTATTTTCATAGTTGTGGTGCCTAGTTGATTTTGGATAACTTAAGAAGCCATTGACTTCCTAGTGAGCAGAGATCACCATGTTTTCTTAACCCCACCCTATTATGAAACTACGGGACCAAACTTCCCATCCCTTCCAAAAGAGAAGAACAAGAGAGAGAGAGAGGATTAGCCAACAATCATATCATTCATAACCAAGGTATATGTACAAAAGGTAGAGTAAATTTGATAGAATTTTTCTAAGACGATTTTCTCTATGACTCTAGACTAAGGACTTTAGGGGAGAGATTGGGCCGTAGATTTGATTTGAGATGACTCTTCCTAGGACTTGTACTCCCTTTTATAGGAGGAGGTCCTTGTACTCCCTTTTATAGGAGAAGGTTGGGCTAATATAGATAGACTTGAGTTAAAAATATTATCTCACGTGACACACCATTCTAGTAATGGATCAGTCCTATCCTATCTAAAAATCATAAATTCTGTCCAAGCTCACTTTCTTTATCTAATATAGTGTAAGATGATATATTTCATCCAAATTGGGCCCCACCTAACATGTGAAAGGAGCCTACTAAAATAAAACACAAAAAATAAAGCATGATGTTAGCATGTGCAAGCTAGTGGGTCAGCAACTTGTAGGTGACTACAAGCTGGTGAGTAAGCTACTTGTAGGCATCTTGAAAGCCGGTGGGTAAGCTATTTGTTGGTAGAATCCAAGCAAGTGCACAAGCTACTTGTAGGAAGCTTTCAAGCAGTGAGATAAGCTTCTTGTGTGGGAACTTGGTGAGGAAGTTTTGTAGTAATCTTCATTGGTAAGCTTTTGGGTAAACATGGCAGGTAATTTAGGTAAATGGTGATTTGTTGGGTAAATCATAATTTTCTTGTGGAGATGGTAGTTGTGGTGAGTTAATTTTTGCACATGTCAATGGGAGCATCTGATTACGTAGTGGTTGGAGGGTTTGAAGGCGGTTTAGCATATCCTTCTTCCATCCACCAACCAATGTTGTGTTTGATAGGGGGTCTCAGCATATTGGTTGTTGGTGTCTCCTTGTTCTTGTCCGGGCTAGTAGTAAACCTCTTTGAAAATGTCTCTGGTTGGGATAAAAAGTCCGCCATGGTTTTTTCTTTTCCTCTGAGGTGTCTTACCTAAAGCTTGGAAGGAGAGAACCACTGTACCTACCAGAGGATATAAGGGTTCGAAAAGATTTTTGGGTTTTTCTGTATCATCTTCGGGAAGGCCTTCATGTCCATCTTATTTAGAAATTCTGTATGCATTGGAAATAAGTTAAACTTGTTGTGCCATTTTTGATGGCTAGAATTCCTATGAAGGTAGAATGGCAAATTGTTCTGCATCCTTGAATTTTCCGCTGGCATATCCATATATTTTATACTGGCCATTTTTTCCTTAACAAATAATATCACTCCACTATTCGTTGCTCGCATTAGTCTGTAAGAGTTTCAAACCATCCAAGGGAATGTTGAGGGTCTTAAACTCCTTGGACATTTGTTTAATGTGGCGCACTACATCATCTTTTTCCTTTCCCCAAGCTGCAACATTCTTCTTTAGCATTTTTGTAAGTGGAGTAATTTACATAGAGACATTAGGAATAAAATCTCGAACATTATTAATCACACGATGGAATTATTGGAGCTTCTTGATCGTCATATTAGTGTCGTGGAACCTGAGTAATTCTTGTAGATGTGTAGCCCTGGGTGATAGGCTTTGCGATAGAAATGCATTCCTATGAAGTCTATTTCATCCTTCATAAGAATCATTTTCTTTGCAGAGAGCATGATGCCATATTCTTCACTAATTCATGGAATCAACAGAGAAGGACATGGTGTTCCTTGTCAGAATCGTTGAATAGCAAGATATCGTTAACATAGACTAGTGATTTGTGGAGGATGGGTTGGAAGATATGGATTATGGCCTTCTAGAAAAGTTATGTTGCTGGTTTGTGCCCAAATGACATAATCTTCCACTAGTAATGGTGATTGGGTATGCCAAAATTTGTTTTGGGCTTCTCTTCCGAGTGTACGCCCAATTGCCAAAAGCCTAAGTTAAGGTCAAACTTTGAGAAGTAGGTGTATTGTGAGAATAAGGTCAACTTATTTGGAATGGGAACTTATCATCCAAAAGGAAGTGGTTGAGAGGGTAGTATGTAGTTGATGACCAGTTGAAGCTTGTCTCTTGCTTTTTTGGCTCACTTGTTGACATACCACGCTTTATAAGCCCATTAGGAATCTGATGGCTCGATCGATCTAGATTCTAGGAGTTAATCGCATTCCTTCTTGGCAAGTTGGAGATGTTTCGGGTTCATGCCTGAGTGACTTGCCTTTTTGGGATTGATATTATCATTCCTTTTGAATGGGAGTCTGATGAAGAAGTCTTTGTTTCTCCATAATGGTTTAGCATGATTCTTCATACACTCTTTGTGGGAATCAGTACATGATTCTTCCACAAGATGACATTCAACATCCTTGATATGTTCTTCTCTTGTGATGGGAAATAGCCTTGTGATGGTTGTGTATAGCTTGACTTTGTCCTTGAAGGCTATGCACTGCACTTGCACCTTAAGTTGATTGTTGAGCTGCTTGTAGATATCAAACCCTATTGTGAGGTCCCCGAGACAACAGATCCAAGTATTTTAGTTCTGAACTACACTCCTATCATGATAAGGTTCTTAATATTGACTCTAGTAGTTAGGACTCCTTTAGAAGTAGTGTGGAAGTGTTTTGTGTAGGGATTCCACTGCTCTTTGGGAAGGATGTTGGAATTGAACATTGATGCCCTACTCCTATGTCCATGGAGGCAATAACCTTGATAGGTGTAGTCCATTTAAATAGGTAGATCACTAGTTGGACATACGGTGTGTAGGCATTAGAGATGATGCTGACTTCTTTCCTTTGGCTGGAGATGTCTGGAACAGAACATCTTCCGATTGAGGCTCATTACTCAGTGCAGGAGGGTCATGTTTGGTCTGGTGTAGTCATCATCCTCTCAATGACCATTGCTGCTATCAGTAACTGTGTTTGCTTATAGCTGAGCAGATCTCTTTGCCTTACTAAAGGTGGGGCAATCCCTTGTAAAGTGCGTAGTATGCCAGCATATTCTGCATTTATGTATCTTCTTTTCGAATGTCTGGGCTGGCTGGCTGCTAAAGATTCATCCCCTGGTGTTACAAGTGATCATTTGTTGTTTCTTTTCTCCTTGAGCCTTTGTTTCCATCTCTTCCATCTTGTTCTATTTCTTTCTTGTCTTTTGGAGAGTTTGTAAGGTTTACTAAGTTTTGGGGTTTGTCTTCATGCTTCGCTAAGGTCGACGCTCGTGCCTTCATTGTTATGGTATGTAGCATCTCTGGAGTTGTTGCTGGATGAATCACTGAATTGTTCCACTGCATCATAGAGTTAATCTTTGCCTGATGAAGAATCCTCTCTGCTAGTATCCCTACCTTGAGTTGGAAGATTGGCTTCAATGGAAATCTTATGGTCTATGCAACACAATTATGGTACAACTCATTATGGAGTGATCAAGTCGCACTTCAGGGTATTGGGACCTAGAAAGAGGCACTTATGTGCAGCTTCTGATGTGTGATATTAAACTTTTTCTCTTGTGGGACTTGAGTTGGTGCTTTCAATTTGCTATCTTGAAAGATAGGATTATCTGTTGGGGTCTGGAAATATGAGGTCATCATGTGTAGTTGGCCGACTCCTCGTAGATTATTGCCAAAATCCTTTTTCTTTCTGGATCATTTACATTCTGCTTCAGCTTTCCTTTGGGCCGCAAACGCATATGTTCCTTCCCAGACAAGTTTGGTTATGACAAATTCATTTCTGTCCTTTGTGGTATAAGAGAATGGTGTAGGTGTTTAAGGTTTAGAATGGAACATGGAGAAGGGATTGTCTAGACTGAATGAGGAATATGTTTGTTCCAACTAATCTGAAATGCCTGAAGAGGGAGAGACGGTGTACTCCTATGGTTCAAAGCTATATTTCAGCTAAAGGATTTGGTTACTTATGGAGTACATTTCCTTTCGTTGCTAGTTGAAGAATTGGAAAAGTGATGTCATACCCCAAAAAGAGGGAAGGAACGACTAGCACTCGATATCGTTATTGGCCAAGTAAACCACTAAACATGCTAATTAACTAAGCTAGGGACCAAAAGAAAACCGGGTAACATAACATTTAACGACTAAGCCTGGACCATTTAGGTCATGACCTAGTCAACAACAAATCATGTACATCAAGATAGGTAAACCAAAATGATATACTAGCTAGCTGACAAGGCTGCAACAACAGAGGTGCAGACACACACTATATATACATGTGAATCCTATGACTGGGGACTAAAAGGCATAAAAGAACCAACCCAAAATATCATGTCCACAATAGCCTCTAAGAGAACCACTAATATTGTCGGGACAGGGCCCCGACTATACCTAATTGTACAACAAAAAGTAAGCATTCTGTGAAAGCTCCAGGAAGAGGTGGAGCTTAAAATCCTTTGAGAAAAAGATTCATTCTCTTCATAACCACTGATATTGTCGGGACAGGGCCCCGACTATACCTAATTGTACAACAAAAAGTAAGCATTCTGTGAAAGCTCCAGGAAGAAGTGGAGCTTACCAACCTACAGTTAAACTAGGCTCCTAGTGGAGGGGTCGATCAGCGTCCCTACCTGAACCTACACACACGAATAAACATGTACTGGTATGTAAGGCAAAAAGTTAAACCATAGCTGATAGCAGTAAAAAGGATAATAGAAATACCACTTGTAACCAAAACTCAAGTAACCTTAATGGCCAATAATCAACCTCCTAGTGATCAAATATGCATGGTATGCTCAAGTATCGCATGTCATGAATAAATATATATAGATGCAAATACATGACATACCCAACCAAATACTAGCAATGGTGGTCCTTTCGAGTAGCTGATTGGTATCATATTTTTCAACCTGTGGCTATCTGTACCATATACATATATATAATCATTTGGGCAAATAGGCCCCATACCTCCGATTATAGCTTGAAGTCCATGCATAACGTGCCATATATGCTATGAATATTGAGTGGACATAGTAGGCTATACCATAAATTTAGCCAACCTTGGCTCATTGATAAACTTATCCTCATAACATCATGATCATTGTCGTAGCATATACATATGACTCGTGTGATCTTACATGTCTTTGGAATAAATTTGACAACTTAACGCAACATTAGAATGAGGTCTTAACTTTGAAAATGTTCATAAATGTGCTTTACGTATTGCTTATACTTGTTCCTATGTCAATTAGTAAAAGAAAGTATTTAAATAAAATCAAGTGCCTAAGTAGTTTAAATAGGAACATTATGCTAGAAATTATTGGAGATCAACACATTACTTGTTAAGTGCTTCAACTATATTTTAGTATGGATGAACACTACATTGCCTTCATAATCTACACCAGGAAGAGAAACATCTCGAACATATGTGTAGGTAGTCGGGAAAACTGACAAAATGATATATAGATATTGAATGTCCGGTTTAAGCAACGAATGGAATGTCAACCTAATACCATCATGAAAATAACTCAGTGCAATCCCAGTTTCTTTTATAGAAGGTCTGTTTAGCAACAAAAAGTAAGATATCACATTTGACGTTTTGGGAAACTTTTCGAATTTCGTGCTAAAGGGGGGGACGGATCTTAGCCTTAACATAAATTTCCAACAGACATCCACTGGCCCAAAGTCTCTTCACGAGAGTTGTTCCTTATGTTATAAAATTTGCAACCACTATATATACATAGCTTAAACAGACATATAATTAGTCCAAAACTAAGCATTAATTACCAGACTTGCCATATAGTATTTACGCGAGGAAACGTCTGTAGAACTTTGTAAAAATGACCATAAAAGAGCCCCAAATTATTACCTAAAACCACAAGTTGCAAACCAACAATAAGTAGTAAGAAAACTACTTTTTGACAGCCCAAAAGCAACTCCAAACACACTAATAGGAGGGGGAAACAATTGCAAAGCGTAAGGCATGTATCTTTAGGCACGGGGATGAATTTTAATGGTAAAAACGCGAAAAACTCACCAAAATCACTTGGACACCTTGAGAGAGATTTATCTTCAGTTCATATACTGTTTGGGACGAAATGGAACTGATTTGATCTTTAAAAAGCTCAAATTAGCTGACATTTAGGTGGGTTGACCCGACCCGGCCCATGACCCGATTTCCATCTCGAGTAGTTCAAGTAAAACGGTCAGAACTCTTTATTCTGAGGTTGGTTTGATGCACGGTTTTGTGCGTTAAAAACTAGACTCGTAGATATTTGATCTAATAGGTTATGGACCTTCTAAATCCTTATATTTTGGGAGATATGGCTTGATACATTCGATCCAAATTTAAGAAGGATTTGTTAAAGAAACTTACGATAACTTGGCCAACCTTTATCTTGTAACTTTCTTGATTCTAAGACTTTATGTATGACCTTGTGCTATTAAAATAACCTTTAGAATTCATTATTAGCAAATTATACACTTTTATTCCCATTCGAAAAGTAAAACCTAATTTAAACCTTCTGAAAAGGGCGAGGTGTCACTTGAGCCATTTTTTTAATTCCGAAAGTGTATTTACTGCATTCCTTTGGTTTAAAACTTTAGGTCCTTCAAATTACCACTCATTGGCAGCCTTATTATCCTTAGGGCTTATTCATAGTTACATATATATTATATAACATGCCACCCTCTCTCTCTCTCTCTCTCTCTATATATATATATATATATATATATAGAAGACAAGAAACATGGGGTCTCATAAGTGAAGCCCCTGGAGGACACTTCTCAAGTGGAACGATATGTAGTCTTTGTTCCAACTTGTTAATAAGGTGATCGTTTTGGGCAGATGTTTCTACCATTCTGACCTTATCCTAGGGCTTGATTTCATCCAGTGAAATACTCTTAATGGAGTGATTTTCTTCTGACAGTACTTGGTTATTGATCATGTAGCCTTCTGACTTCTTGTGAAGTGTTTCCTACATGTTGTCTCTTGGAATGATTTCTCCTAGACGCTAGATGATGTCGCCAAAGTTACACTTCATTTTTAGAGGATAAAGTTATCATTTTAAAGATATATAACCTAATAAAGGTTAGGGTCTATCCATCAGGGAATATGTAGACTCACAAAAATTCACTAATCTGCAATCCAAGAAGTTAACCAACTCAATTCCCTAAAGAGGGGTTTTTGCAATAATCAATAAGAAAATAAAAACTAACACACACAAGAGAAATCAATATGGAGAGAAACTAGGTATTGTGTTCCCCATGATTCCCCAACTCAGTATCATTGGATAACCTAATTCTTTTCTAGTGTATAACATGCAAGATTACCTTTCAATCCCACTACAACCTTCCCTTAGCCTAGTTTGGTTGATTAGATGAGAACACATTAATCGAATCCTGTTAATTAATCTCTTTTCTTTTCATTACTACCTTAGTCCAGTCAGTAACACTAGGCGAGTTCTAATGTTGTCCACCACTAGAAATCATGCAAAACGAAGAGAGTTAATTAATACGTGCATATACACCTTCAAAGAATTGTGAATTATCCAGTTTTACTTTGATAATTCTTCATGGTTCCCATGTGTAGATGAAAGAATTATGAATTGAGAAGACATAATTAAACACTTATGCAATACATTTAAGAACAAGCAAATCTAATTTAAATTAGAATCACAAGCTTGACGATCAAACTAAATCACAAGTGTTCTCAAAGACACTGTTACACTTTCTCTCTCTAAATAGTGAGTTCTCTGAATACTATGCGAAAACATTGGAAAATACCCTAAAAGACCTATTTATAAATTAAATTCAAGTTCTAAACAAAATAGGTGAACTGGTTGGCATGCCATATGAAAGGTACTTTACGGCCCGTAATCAGGGTCTCATACTTCAGTTGCTGAAATTTCGGACTTCACTCTATGACACCCCTATACGACTTGTAAAGTGGTTTAAAGTAAGCTACAATTCATGAAAATTCAAGTAAAAAGGGTTTTGGGTCTTCTTGGTTGAAAGGGATCAAGAATCAAACCCACATACCTAAGCTATTGAAGAAGATTCAAGAAGAATTTTGAAGAAGTATGAACCTTTCCTTGATTCCCAAGATTAGATTCATAAAAGTCCTTTGAGAGAGTTCATAGGAGAGAGTTGAGAGAATTTTAAATGTGAGAAATGAATTTGAATGAGAGGAATACAGTTTAGTTCATCTGGAGGTCTTATGATAGCATAGGAAGTCATAAAAGACCCTTAGGAGAAGCTACAATTACCAAAAAAATCATTAATATAGCAAAATAACATGTCTCGCCAGGGGTCCTCTGAGGAGATCTCATGGTCCATACAAGGTTTCATGGACCGTGAAATCCTCCCGTAATGCCTCACTTAGTCAATTCTCAGAAAATACTGCACAGATGGGTTTTACGAAAACGAACATAACTTCTTGATCTGAAGTCGGAATGAGGTCAAACCGAATGCATTGGAAAGCTAGTTTAAAGAGATTCAATTTGATAGGTCATGGTCCACCCAATCCATTTTGAGCTAAGAGATATAACCATTTAAAATTGACTAATCCATTGGTTCTTGTGAAAATTTTATCCAAATGGAGATCCTTTGAATTTGGCTTAATGTAGGAGATGCATGATGGCCCTACACAACATAAATAAGATTGAACTGAAGGCTTGAAAGTGAACTTAGATTGAGCTTGAAAATTTCATACTTAGAAAAATTCAACGCCAATAGCCATACGGATGGCTTCACGGACCGTACCAAGCCAAATGGCCCGTGTACTCCTCCGTCTCACTTCACTTAGAAAATTCTTCACGACATAGTTCTGAGACGGTGATCCAATCCTTAGAAACTTTTCACTCCAACACCTATACGGGGGACCTCATGGACCATGAAGGGTTATATGGTCCGTAATATGGTCTGTAACACCTGCCATGGTTCCAAAACTATGGAAATTCAAGGCTAAGGCCACCACACGACCCTCCACACTGTCCATGAAGCCTTACATAGCCTGTGTGGGTCTATGTGTGGCGTGCCTTAATCTAAAACTCCACTTTAAAGCTCGAACACCCTACACTCCAAGGAGGCTCCACACAGTTTGTATAGCCTCACACAGATTGTAAGGGCTTATATGGAGTGTCACCTTAGTCCAAAACTTTCTGAAACCAATTTTCCAAGCTCCAATGAGGTCGTACAACTTTCAGGTCCTTATAGTGCCCCAAGAATAGTTATTAATTCCAAACCTCTTAATAAAGTATTAAATGAATTAGGTACCTCATACCTAATAAAAGAGATCTTTTTAAAAGAACCTATAAGGCTAACATTTGTAGCAAGTTTGACATGATATTAGGGTTTTGACAGATACAAATTGCTGAAAAAGATAAATATAAAATAGCTTTCATTGTCCCATTTGCAAAATATGAATGGAATGTAATGTCTTTTAGACTTAAAAAAGCTCCATTGGAGTTTCAAAATATTATGAATAATATATTTAATCAATATAGTCATATCTCTATAGTTTATATAGATGATGTGTTAATATATTTTGAAGATATTGATCAATACTTTAATGTAACGTCCCAACCTAGGGTCGTGACCAGTGCCCGATAGGGGCACCTAGACACACACTAATCAGAATTTCCTCATTTAACCGACCTGGGCACTTGCCGGAATTTCAGCAGAGTTTCCTCTGTTTTATTAACTAACCTCACCTGCAAATAAAACCCAGCAACATCCCAAACAACAATACAAATACATATTTCTTTATACATGTACATAAATGCGGGCCGACAAGGTCTCCGCTGCAGTCCTGCCGCCTAATAATCACATCATACATATAATAATGCGGTCTCGCCACCTGATCAAGTGACAAAACCATACCATAAACCATGTACTCAAGTATCTCTCATATGCCCCCTACCCACTAGCATCCACAGACCTCTAGATATATATGCTGAATAGTACGTGTATATACATGACCCAATTACAAAACATGTGAACATGAGAGACTACCAATAGCTAGCTCCTAAAACAAAAAGGGGCACTATAGCTGAAATTGGAGATCCTAGGCAAGAAGGTCTCGCACCTGCTCGTCAGTACCTGCAGGCATGAACGCAGCCCCCCTCCGAAGGCAGGGGTTAATATAAAAGACGTACCGAATATGTAAAATAGAAAGTACACAATATTTATAGAACTCATAAGCCAAAGGAAATGGGTAAGCATACATAAACCAAACCTGTAGTAAGTATCGAATAAAAATCTTTTTTTTTTAAAACACATGAAAGTCATGCATATCGGACGGGAATGATGGCGACCTCCAGACTCGCGCCATACCACA
>JAOTQR010040580.1:0-15390 GCA_025774065.1 Solanum ossicruentum | reverse complement strand
CAATTTAATTATACCCACCATATTCACTTAATACTCTACTCAAACACCGGAAATATACTTAAGTTTAAATTACCCGATGTCCACAACAAAATTTTCCAATTGTATAGTTATCCCTAATTAAAATAATTACGGGGTCTAACAGATTCAATGTTCATTAGAAGTTACTAATGATATGATTATTTCAATTATTCCGTGGGATTAGACTTAGCACCAATGGATTGAGGGGATGCTCTCTTTCCTCAAACTATGGGCCAACATAGGAGTATACTTTACCTTTGCTTTACTAGTGGATCTATTTAGTGTACTCTCTCTTGAGATTCTTCCCGAATTGTTTCATGTTCCCGTAAGGCGAAGCTTCTTGTAAATCCTTTTTGAAATGGGTCGTGTTCCCGTAGGGGGGTGGTGGTTACTTCATACTAAATGGGTCATGTTCCCGTAAGGTGAAGTATGGTATATCATGGCAAGTAGACCACCTCTTTACCGATGAGGGATAATCATCGGGAATCCAAGTTGTAGCTCGCTTGGTCTTATTCTAAGTCAGCTGAGGTCTCTTCCCACACCTATGTATTATAATCTATGCTAGTTGAATAATTTACAAGTATGTTTTACTTCAAGCATTGATCATGCATGCCATATTGAGATTACACATATCTATTGCCTATTACTATGCATTTTGCTTATATTAGCTATGTCTTATTGCTTAGCATCCTACATGTTTAGTACATTCAAACGTACAAACTCATACTTATGCCTATATGATGTTACCATGTAGTAACCAGAGCACCTCTTGATCATTCTCCGAATGGCTAGTCTTGGCGTTTTAGAAGATAAGTTTTGGTGAGTCCTCATGTTTGAGGACATTAGCTATCTTACTTTTGTCATATGTTTTCTCTTTATGTTGAACGCCTAATACTATGAGGGTGAGCCCGGAAAGTGTCTTGGCCTCCGTCCAATCTATGTTTAGAGGTGTTATTGGAACAAATGTACTTATGCTTTGAACTTTGGCTCTTCCACATTTTATGCTATCAAAGACTTCTTTTAGTCCCGCTTTCCCTTTTTATATTATCTCTTGTGGTTGTTTACTTCGTGAATGTTTACTTTGCTTTTGCGACCAAGGATGTGTGATTTTTATGCTAAGAGGCTTGTGTGGGTTCCTTCGGGTTGCTATTCGTCGTGTCACGTCTAGGCCCTAGGTTTGAGTCGTGATAGATATTGTGTAATATTACGAAAATATAGACATACAAATTGTATGATATTGTATTTTAATTCTTAGTAAAAGAAAAACTAAAATATCTTTAAAACAATTTCTGAAATATGAAATGTATTCTTCCTGTGCTTCAAAATTTTTTTGTTGCTTATACTTCTTTACACTTTCTGTGATGATGAGTTTTTCAAACTGCATGGTCTGTCAAAAGACAAGTATGAAAACTTCATGTGAGGTTATTAATAACACTCTTATAAACTATTATATTCTTCTTTTTTCGCAAAATCAAAGATTAACTACAATGAAATATAAAATTTGTTTCTGTTGTCACAATCAAATAAAAAGAAAGTTGGGCTTTCTAGTTCTAGACATAAACTTGTTTGTTTTATATTTTGCACCTTAAATTATTGACATTTTGCACATTATTTCATGGATAAAACCCCCAATTTCTTTTAATTTCACTTTTTATACTAAAAGTATTAGACTAGTATAAATAATTCAATATTATTAAAATATTATGGGATAAAAATCAATTATATTATTTTAAAATTTAAATAATAAAAAAATCACAATTTCTTAATTAATTTAGTAGTTGATTATATGTCATGTAAAACTTTTTGAATTTTCTCTTTGTTAAATTTCACTTTTATATTTTTCTAACTCAAATGAAAGATTTTTTTTTTATATACACCTGTTAGTTTTACAATCAATAATGAAAAAAAAAGCCGACAGAATATATAATTGTTTTATTAGAAGAAACATTATTACTGAATACCGATTCTTAAGACTATTGATCGATGTAAGTTGCAAGTGGAGAAACATCTATCCTCTTGAGAAAATTACTTACTACCAAATTTATATAACTTTTCCACCTTAAATTAATCTCATAAACTTATAATTAAATATTTAATATTATTACTTCTATTTTAACTTTTTGTTTCATTATGATTTTTTGTTTTGACCTACTTCATCTTGCATCTTTAAAAAGGTCGAGTAAAGATGAATAAATTGGCTCTCAAAATAATAACATATATAGAAACTATATCAAGAAAATATTTAAGTTAAAATAAATTGTTCAAAAAGATTGTAATTAAATGCTTTTAAAATATTTTAAAATTTTATATAATTGACTATAATAAGAATGATGGATAGAGTTATTAGAAAATAATGCAATGATATTTTTTCTTTTTATTAAACTTTTTTTTATTATGAAATAAACAAAGTTATAAAAGATGAAGGATTCTTATCAGAATGATGAAATGATTAATAAAATGCCACTTGTTATACTTACAACATGATTTTCTCTGATCTCTTTGCACTCATATTAATTAAAATATATTTTTACACTAACTAATATGTTTTAACGACGAGATGTTATATTTTTTAATGATCAAATTTATCCCCTCATTAATACTGGATTAAAAATTTATCTTTAATGACTGAAAAAAATGGTCACTATAAATGTATTTATAATGACCGGAAAATTTTTTTGTCACTACAAGTGTATTTATAACGACCGGAAAAAAATTTGATCGTTATAAGTAAATTTATAACGACTGAAAAAAAAATTGATCACTATAAATATATTTATAATGGCTGAAAAAAATTGATCACTATAAATGTAATTATAACGACCGGCTTCATTTTCCTTTCACTAAGAAATGGTTGTTAAAATTCTTTTTTTCTTGTAGTGGTATGCTTTAATATTTTGAATGTACAAGAATGTGGATATGCAATGCAATGGGGTACATGTCATGAGCTAGAAAATAATATGATCATTTAAGACATTACTTAAGCCATGGAACATAAGATAATCATGTGAAAAGTAAGGAATGCACACTTAATTGAATGAATGATAAAGACTTAAACTTATAATAATGAGATGTTGCTAGGCACAACTAAAATAGTAATACCATTAGGAAAATAATGCACTACTTTAAAGAAAGGGCCATCTTACTAGGATTAAGACAATAGTAATCATAATGAAGAATACCTTGCATACTTGAAGAGAACTCATATACATTTATGTAAAATAGCATTAGTCGTAGCAAGGGACCATAAACATATGTGAGAGCAACCTTTCACCAACATAAGCAATGTGAGCTAAATCATGGTTTCCCAATGTTTTCCCTACACCGAAAGAAGGGGGAGATCACTTGCTAAGATAACTTCCAAAAATTCCTAAGTGGATTTGTAATGACCTTGCCATTTTTTAGCTTATCCATGAAAATTACTATTTTGTCCTTTTGTAAGTTGCTTTGAACCTATTGTGAACTATCTGTATTGTTGAAACTGAGATCTTTTGTTTTTTGAAAGTGAAAAATATGAGCTTGGTATTTTTGGGAAGCTTAAGTTATTGAAAAAGTGTGTTTTTTTTACCATTTTGAGTTTTGGGTGTCAAATAAAAAATTTATCAAATTCGTTAGCTCCCAAACATCGAATCTGGTGTAGAAAACGTTAAGGAACTGAGTTTGGAATCAAAATAGTGATTTTGGACCCAAAATTACATTTTTCATTGTTTTCAAAGCCAAAGTTTGGCTTTAGTCAACATTCGGAGTTCAGAATCTCGGATCGAAATACCAATAGTTCCAGTAATTTCGGTTGTCGAAACTAACGCTAAAAATGGTCTCTTGTAATCGTTAGAGTTGCCAAGGGAAGTTTTGTTATTTTGAGTTTTCAACTAGTTTTATCGAGTTTTATTGGTAACTGTGTTGAGGAGACCTCATAATCAAATTTTGATAATTCGATTGAGTCTGGATCGCATTTCTTATCTGAATACATATTTGTTTTGTATAATTTAGATTCCGAATGGGCCTTGGGGTTCTATTCTGAGTCTTAAGTTATTGGTGATATAGAAATTTGGTCTAGGCCCCCTTTTATCCTGTGTTCACAGTGAAGGGAATCGTGTTTATGGAGGTCTATATAGTTTGACCTCTGTGTTCATGAAGCACTATGTGTGGATCCTCCGCGTTTGCAGAGCACTGTGACCTCTCTCACTACATGTTCTCGGAGTATTAAATTTTCTATGTTAGTTTTAATTCGCAAAAATACCATTTTCAACTGTTTTCAAGCTTTGTGGGGCGAGTTTTAAAGAGGATTTCTGTGGAAAGCATTTTGGTAAGTGTTTCTAACATCAAATTGATTAATTGCCTCTAGTTTTATCTTGATTTTGTCTTGAGTTTCATGATTTTGGATATTTAAAATGGGGTTTTTCTTGTCTACAAATTAGAAACTTTAATTATTGATTTCTTCCTGAATATAAACTCAATTTTAGTGGGAATTTCATGCACAAACTCCTTTTCTCATGTATAATCATAGTTTTGAGTCAATTTCCAAATTCAGGGACTTAAGAATTTATCCCTAGTTTTAACCATTTTACCCTTAAACCTAATTCATTCAATTTGGATATCAAACTTCATCTGTTGATGCATAGTATCTATTCTTGATAGTTGTTGGTTAATTAGGAACTCGTTTCGAGGTTTGAATTGATCAAAAAAAGGTGGTTCTAACGCAGTTTTGGTATCGAGGTAGGTTCGACTAACCATTTTGGGGTTGAATTTGAGTTATTCATTATGTGTATATGATAATTGCAAGAATTAGATTGATTCATGAGTGATTGCATTGGTATGACTATATTTTGATAGAAATGTGATATTAGTTATGTTGAAATTTGAGGAAATTATGATATTGTTGGCATATTGAGACATATTCTAGAGATTTTTGACATTCTTGAGTATTATTGTGACAATATGAGACTTGTGATACTGTTTGGGAGATTTTGTGGTAATTGATGATATATGAGATACTTTCGATGAATTCTTTGTATGTTTTGGGACTTATGAGTCTGGTATCTTCAGTACATTGACTATTATTGAGAGTATAGTGATATGAGACATGTTGATAGTATTGCGGTACCAATTACGACACTTGGTGAAACGACCCCCAAAAGTGCCCGAAAATGTTTCTCAAAAGTGCCTGGAATCCTAATTTTCATATATCTCAAAATTCGTGCATTATTTCAAAAATTCGACTTCATATTCATGATCAGGGATCAAAATTGACTAAGAAATGGGTCTAAACCCAATTTTGGAGCAACCATGTTAAAATTTGAAAATCCTAAAATGCAAATTCCAGAGAGGTTTTCGCGTCCCTGGCACAATGCAGTCACGGCGCTCCTCTATGTATTTTGTTGCCAGTTATTTTATTTCGGTCCAAGGGTTTTGGGTCTTAGGCCTAAGTCTTCCCATACGTGAAAATACTTGTACTTAGTCATAGTATACCCTCATATCACATAAGACATTCCCCAATACTCACTCAAACACTTAAACTAATATTTCACTCAAAATTCAAGTCCCAAAACACTTTACAGATCTTTAGGATTTGACTGAAACTTCAAGTCTCCATTCCAATCTTCATCAAGAAATTCTCCAAAGTCAAGGTATGTGGGGTTCAACCATTGGTTCCTTTCCCCCATGGTGCCCAAGCTTCCTTTTTACCTAAATTGCATGATTCTAAGTTGATTTTCTTATGGGTCTTACGTATTATGAATTTGACTATAAACTATGTTGGGGTTTCATGAAATTGTGATTATTTAAGAATGTTTTTATCTATGAATCTATGATCTATTGTGGGATTTGATGTATATTGCTTGAGGGTGTTACCAAGTATTAATGGGTAGTTTTACATCGAATTTCCTTGCATGATTTCATCCTTGAATTTCATAATTTAACACTAGCACTACACACTCACCAAGTGTTTGATAAAATGTACGGATTTGATTCCTTGAGGTATTGAAGGTCCAATGCATGTCTTATGAGTTAGATGACCTTATGATAATAAAAAAAATGTATGTATATGTTATTTTTCTCAATAGTGTTACGAGTTGACCAAGCCTCGCTCATGAGGTAGTAGACCAGTGCTACCGAATTGGGGGTATGTACTCCAGTAACCGTATTGAGGGGTTTGTACCTTGATTGCCTCGCAAGGGAGGTAGCAGGCTTGTGCTACTAGATTGGTGGGGGTATGTACCCAAATAACCATATTAACGGGTTTGTACCTCGATTGCCTTGCTTGGGAGTTAGTAGGACCATGTTATAGGATTGGGGGTATGTACCCCAATAACTATGTTGAGGTGTTGGCAGCTCAATAACTATGTTGAGGGGTTTGTACCCATTCGCCTCTCCAAGGGGGTAGTAGGCCTTGGAGATCCTATATTGATGGTCTCTCTTATATTATGTTCTATGTAAGCATGATTTACTCTAAACATCATCCATGTATGTCATACTGCTATATATGCTTATTCATTGCCTAAGTTTATGCATTTCAATTATGTTGCCTATCGTTTATTTCATTGCATTCTACATACTTAGTACATTCCAACATACTAACACATACTCTATGCCTGCATGATGTCACCATGTAGGAACTGGAGCCCCGCTTGATCATCATCCTCCACGTGGCTAGTACGATTTCTCTCAAGTAAGTTTGGTGAGTTCTATTTTCAGGGAACAATGTCTTTGATTCTATGTAATGTTTTAAGAATCTTCCCTTTGATGTATGCTTATGACTACAAGGAGTGAGCCTGGTTTTTTGTCTTGGTCCCCCTCTCTTTTCTATGTAGTAGAGGTGTTATTGGAACCTTATGATGTATTAATGTTATACTCGATTGAGCTTGCTATGTTTCTATGATATGAATGATGTCTGTTAGTCCCATATAACCTTTTTACTACTCTTGTTGTTGATTTTAAAGCTTCTGCAACCAAGGATGTGTAATTATATGTAAAGAGGCTTGTCTGGGGCCTCTTTAGTTTCCTCATTCGCCGCGTCACGTCAAGGTCCTAGGCTTAGGTCATGACAAACTTGGTATCAGAGCACTACGTTGCTAGGTCCTTGGCATCTAACACACCACATCGATTAGAGTCTTATTCATGGTTGTGTTGTGCACCACAACTATGAGTAGGAGGCCATGAGATGTTTTAGCAAATGTTTCCCTTCTTCATGTTCTAAGACGTTCTATAAAGTTAAGGTAAGGGTCCCTGCCCTAAGGATTGTTCTTTGCTATACTAGATCATGCCTAACACAAGAGGAAAATGAGCCTACACTCCCGAGGATCAACCAACTCATGGTGAGCTCCAGGATGCTCTCACTTTGCTAGCTCAAGCCATAGCTTATCAAGTCAATCAAGGGGCCCAAGCCCCTCATGCTCCTACCTCGGGATCTAGGGTGAGAGACTTCATGAAGATAAATCCATCGAAATTCTATGTGTCCAAGGTGGATGAAGACTCTCAAGAATTCATTGATGAGGTTTACAAAGTATTGGCTATTATGCGTGTTAGATCAGAAGAGAAGGCGGAGTTAGTAGTGTACCTATTCAAGGAGGTGGCACAAATATGGTTTACTTAATGAAAAGGGGAGAAGGAAACAATACTGTGGTTTTATAGGAGGAGTTTAAGGTAGATTTTCTTAATCGATTTTTCCCTCTTGAGCTTAGGGAGACCAGGATAGTTGCATTCATGAATTTGAAGCAAGGGTTAATGAGTGTGAGGAAATATGCCCTCAAGTTCAACCAACTTTCTAAATATGCTCCACACTTGGTTGCTGACCCAAGGTCTAGAATGAATAAGTTCATGATGGGTGTATCCGACTTAGTGAGTGAGGAATGTCGGTCTGCTATGTTGATTAGTGACATGGATTTGTCTCGCTTGATAACCTATACTGAACAAATGGAGGAGGAAAAGTTGAGGAAGAGGAGAGATAATGAGGCCAAGAGGGCCCGTTTTGAGGGAAAGTTCCAAAGTTGAAGGATAGCTGGTTTCATCATGACCAAGGGTCTTCTCATGCTCCTAATAGGAGATTTTCCAATAACATCCCAAGGGCCCAAGGTGATGGTGGTGTGGGTACTATCGATGTGTGACCAAGATATGGTAGGGCTCATAGTGGCCCATGTTTGAGGGATACTAATTCTTGTTATGGTTGTGGGAAGTGGGTCACAAAAAGGTTGATTGTCCTCATAACTGAAACAAGGGTAAGGATGTTCCTACACAAGTTCAAAGTGCTAATGCAGTTCCTTTGGGTAGAGGTGGACAACGAGGTGATGCCCCAAGGCACAATCGATTTTATGCTCTTCATGGGAGGCAAGGAGCTGATGAGGTTCCTAATGTCGTCACTGGTATGTTAAAAGTCTTTGATTTTGAAGTGTATCCATTGATAGACTCGGGTGCCACTCTTTCTTTGTTACTCCTCTTATTGGCAAAAAGTTTCTTGTTGAGCCCAAATTGTTGTGTGAGTCTTATGAGGTGTCTATTCCTATTGGTGTATCTATTGTTTCTAGAAAGGTCTACAGAAACTGTCCCGTTTGAATCTTGCACAAAATATTACCTTGTGACCTTGTTGAGTTGGATATGATTGATTTTGATGTTATTCTTGAGATGGATTAGTTGCATATATACTGTGCCACCATCAATTGTAGAACCCATAGGGTCAAATTCCAATTCCCAAATGAATCCATTTTTGAGTGGGAGAGTCATGATGTGGTGCTCAAGGGTAGATTCATCTCTTGCATTAAAACCTATAAGTTGATATCTAAGGGGTTCTTTACCATCTTGTGAAGGTTAGGGATGTGGAGTCCAAAACCCTTCCTATAAAGTTTGTTCCAGCTATAAACGAGTTCCTTGATGTCTTTCCTAGTGACCTTCCTAGTGTTTCTCTCGAAAGGGAGACAGATTTTGGTATAGATCTCCTTCTCGATACTCAATCAATTTCAATTCCCCCTTATCGTATGGCCCTGTAAGAGTTAAAGGAGTTGAAGAAGTAATTAAGGGATTTGTTGAAGAAGGGTTTTATTAGGCCTAGCCAATCACCTTGGAGTGTACCAATGTTGTTTGTGAAAAAGAAGAATGGGTCCCTTAGAATGTATATTGACTACCGGCAACTTAATAGGGTCACCATAAAGAATAGGTATCCTCTACCAAGGATTGATTATTTGTTTGACCAACTTCAAGGGGCTAGTCACTTCTCTAAGATTGATCTTCCATCTGGGTATCATTAAATGAAGGTGAGGTAGTGTGATATTCCCAAGACAGCCTTTCGAACTAGGTATGGGTATTATGAGTTGTTATGATGTCTTTTGGATTGACCAATGTACCAATTTTCATGGATCTTATGAATACGGTCTTTAAACCCTACCATGATTTGCTTGTTGTGGTTTTCATCGATGACATTTTGATCTATTCTCATAGTGAGAAGGAGCATGTGGGTCATTTGAGGGTAGTGCTACAAAGATTGAGGGAGGAGAAGTTGTATGCCAAGTATGGAAAATTTGAATTTGTTTGAAAGAGGTTGTCTTTCTAGGTCATGTGCTGTCGGGGGATAGTATTAAGATGGATCCTAAAAAGACAGATATGATTAGAAATTGGCCTAGATATTGACCCATCAGATATTAGAAGCTTCTTGGGCTTAGCGGGTTACTACCGAAGATTTGTAGATGGGTTCTCTTCTATTGCGTTCCCTATGACTAAGTTGACCCAAAAGAAGGCTAAATTTGTGTGGATCGATGAGTGTGTAAAGAGTTTCCAAACTTTGAAAGATAAGCTCGTGTTTGCTCTTATTTTGTCTCTATCGGAAGGGTTGGAAGGGCTTGTTGTGTATTATGATGTTTCAAGGGTTGGGTTGGGTTGTGTTTTGATGCAAAATGGTAAGGTGACAACTTATGCTTCTAGGCAACTCAAATTCCATGAAAAGAATTATCCTACTCATGATCTTGAATTGGCCGCCGTGGTATTTGCTTTGAAAATTTAGCGTCATTATTTGTATGGCATACATGTTGATGTCTTTATCGATCATAAGAGCCTTCAATATGTGTTCATTCAAAACGATCTCAACTTAACGCAAAGAAAGTGGTTAGAACTCCTTAAGATTTATGACATGAGTGTGCAGTATCATCCGGTGTTGTCTATGGGTAGCCTAGCTCATGTTGATAGTAGTGTCAGAGAGGTGGCTAGGGAGATCCCTCGGTTGGCTAGATTTTGGGTTAGGTTGGAAGAGGTGGATAATGGTGGTATTGTCATTGTTGATGGATCAAAATCTTCCTTGTTTGATGAGGTAAAAGTGATGCAAGACCTTGATCCCTCCCTGTTAGAATTGAAGGCCTTGGTTAGTGATGGGAAGGTGGAGGTTCTCTCTCCCAAAGGGGAGATGGTGCCCTTAGGTACAAAGATATATTGTGTGTGCCTTGTGTTGATGACTTGAGGGATAGGATTCTTGATGAGGCTCATAATTCTTCCTATTCCATTCACCCTGGTTCTACCAAGATGTATATAGATTTGAGGGATGTGTTTTGGTGGGGAGGTATGAAGAAAAACATTGTCAAATTTGTTTCCGATTGTCATAGTTGCCAACAAGTCAAAACGGAACACCAAAGGCCGAGTGGCCTAACTCAAGATAAAGAGATTCCTACTTAGAAGTGGGAAGGGATTAATATGGGTTTTGTGGTTGAGTTACCTAAGACTAGATAGGGTTTTAATTCCATATGGGTTGTGATTGATAGGATGAAAAAATTGGCTCATTTTTTACCGGTTAAGACTATATATGGGGCTGAAGATTATGCTAGGTTGTACATACAAGACTTGGTGAGGTTTCATGGGGTTCCCTTTTCCATCATATCGGATCGTGGTGCTCAATTTACTTTGCATTTTTGGATGTCCTTCTAAAGGGGTCCTGGTACCTAGGTAAAGCTTAGTACGACCTTTCACCCTCAAAAAGATGGCCAAGACGAAAGAACCATCCAAACTATTGAGTACATGCTTAGGGCTTGTGTGTTGGATTTTAAGGGTGGATGGGATGATCATCTTGCATTGAGTGAGTTTTTTTTATAATAATAGCTGTCATTCTAGCATTGATACGACTCTTTTTGAGGCCCTCTATAATAGGCGTTGTAGGTCATCGTTGGGGTAGTTTGAAGTAGGAGAGATGGTAACTTTGGTTCCAGATCTGCTTATGGAGGCTGTGGAGAAGGTAAGATTGATTAGAGAAAGGTTGAAAACAACCCAAAGTCATCAAAAATCTTATGCCAACGTGAGAAGGAGAGACCTTGTATTTAAAGTTGGTGATTGGGTCTATTTGAAGGTTTCACCCACGAAGGGCGTGGTTCATTTTGGTAAAAAAGGTTAGATGAGTCCAAGATATGTTGGTCCTTATAGGGTGATTAGGTGGGTTGGCAAGGTAGCTTATGAGTTGGAATTGTAAATGGATTTGGTTCATCTAGTGCTTCATGTATCCATGTTGAGGAAATATGTGGGTGACTCGAATCCTATTGTGCCTCTTGATGTTGTGGGTGTGGTTGAGAACAACTTGGCTTATGAATAGGTTCCAGTAGAGATCTTGGATAGGCAAGTGAAATGATTGAGGAACAAGGAGATGGCTTCCGTAAAGGTCCTTTGAAGGAACCAATAAGTCCAAAGTGATACATAGGAGGTCGAAGCGGACATACAAAAGAGATATCCTTATATTTTCATGCTACTCCAGCCTAAGGTACTAATTCTAAGCCTTATATGTGATTTCAAGTCTTATGTTTCAGCCCTTATGTCGTTTGCATGCATTCATGTTTATGTTGGTAAGTTCATGGTGATTTTAACATATATGTTGAGACTTTTGAAATTATGTTTAAAGTGCATTGTTGCATCCTTATGTGGGATAGAACTATCTTGTTTACATCTCTCATATACGTTTCTTTGACATTCGGGGATGAATGTTCCAAAGGGGGGATATTGAAATGATCCAAAAAAGTGCCCGAAAATGTGCCTTGGAAGTGCCCAGAATCGTAATTTCCATATATCTCAAAATTCGTGCATTACTACAAAAATTCAACTTCATATTCATGATCAATGAGCAAAATTGACTAAGAAATGGGTATAATCTTGAGTTTAGAGAAACTGTATCAAAATTTGAAAATCTCAAAATGCAAATTCCAGAGAGGTTTTCGCGTCCCTAGCACGACGCGGCTAAGGCGAGCCTCTGTGTATTTTGTTGCCAGTTATTTTATTTTGATCCAAGGCTTTCGAGTCTTGGGCCTAAGTCTTCCCATATGCAAAAATACTTATGCTTAGCCATATTTTACCCTCATATCACACAAGACATTTCCCAATACTCAAACACTTAGACAAATATTTCACTAAAAATTCAAGTCCCAAAACTCTTTTTGGATATTAAGGATTTGACTCAAGCTTCAAGTCTCCTCCAATCTTCATCAATAAATTCTCTTAAGTCAAGGTATGTGGGGTTCAACCATTGGGTCCTTTCACCCATGGTGCCTAAGCTTCTTTTTTACCTAAATTGCATGATTCTAAGTTGATTTACTTATGGGTCTTACGAATTACGAATTTGACTATAAACTATGTTGCGGTTTCATGAAAATGTGACTGAATAAGCATATTTTGAGCTATGAATATATGATCCATTGTGGGATTTGATGAAGGATTTTGATGTATATTATTTGAGGATGTTACCAAGTATTGATGGATGGTTTTACATTGAATTTTCTTGAATGATTTTATCCTTGAATTTTATGATTTTACACTAGCACTACACACTCACCAAGTGTTTGATAAAATGTCCAAATTTGATTCCTTGAGATTTTGAAGGTCCAATGCATTTCTTACGAGTTGAACGGCTTTATGATGATGAGAAGAATGTATGTATATGTTATTTTGGTATATAGTATTGTGTGTTAACGAAGCCTTGCTCGGGCAGTAGTAGGCCCATGCTATTTGACTGAGAGGATATACCCCAATAACCATATTGAGGGGTTTGTACCTCAATTGCCTCGCTCGGGAGGTAGTAGGCCTATGCTACCGGATTAGGTGGCTATGTACCCCAATAACCAAATTGTGGGGTTTGTACCTCGATTGGGTTGCTCGGGAGGTAGTAGACCCATGCTACTGGATTTGGGGGTATGTACCCCAATAACCACGTTGAGGGATTGGTACCTCAATAACCATATTGAGGGATTGTACCTCATTTGCCTCTCCAAGGGGGTGGTATGCCTTGGATATCCTATATTGATGGTCTCTCCTTACACATGTATTATGTTCTATGTAAGCATGATTTACTCTAAACGTCATCCATGCATGTCATATTACTATATACTTATTCATTGCCTAAGTTTATGTATTTCAATTATGTTATCTATCTCTTGCAATGCATCCTATATACTTAGTACATTTCAACGTACTAACACATACTCTATGGCTACATGATGTCACCATGTAGGAACCGGAGACCCGCTTGATCATCATCATCCACATGTCTACTACGATTTCTCTCAAGCCAGTTTGGTAAGTCCTCCATTGCAAGGATAATTTCTTGGATTCTATCTTATGTATTAAGACTCTTCCCTTTGATTTATGGTTATGACTAAAAGGGTTGAGTCCAGTTGTTTGTCTTGGTCCCTCGCTCCTATCTATGTAGTAGAGGTGTTGTTGGAACCTTATGATGTATTAATGCTATACTCTATTGAGCTTGCTATGTTTTTTATGATATGAATGATTTCCCTTAGTCCCATATTCTCTTTTTACTACTCTTGTTGTTGATTTTAATGCTTCCGCGACCAAGAATGTGTAATGATATGTAAGGACGCTTGTTTGGGCCCTTTCGGGTTCCCGATTCATCATGTCACGTCTAGGTGCTAGGCTTGGATCGTGACACTTGGCATTGCCTTTCTAATTCTATAAATATTATTTATTTGTTGTCTTATCATATTGCTGCTACATACTTTGATTTGTGGCATTGACATGCATTCATCACATATCACATTTGCTCCACCCCTTTGCCATTACGGTGGCAAAGTGGAGATATAGAGATATTGTGACGCTTGAGAGATTTTAGTACATGGCTTGTGACTCCCCCAAGTTCTATCTAGTAGCTTTAGCTCGATAGATGTGTACATTGATCCTGCAATAGTCATGATTCCACCTAATACATGGCTTGTGACGCCATTGCATACATACATCTCATTTGTATTGCATCATTGATTGCACTTGCTATCTTTGGTTGTTATTATATTGTATGTGTCTGTGTGTATATATATTGTTTACTAACCACTTCAAATGCAAGTGATAGAGTTCTTAATTATTATATGCTTATCTGATTTATCTTACCTAGTCGGTTGAATCTACTTGGTACATTTAGGTGTACTTACCCCTACTATGTTTCCTCCCTGCAGATCGAGCACAGGGACTCCTATATGGTAGTTGATCTCACTTGAGCGAAATTTCTCTTTCACTACCAAATCTAGCGGTGAGGCTCAGATTTCGAGTTGTCGTTGTGTCTTTGAGACTTCTTTTGTTATATATTACAGGCTATGTATTTTACTTATGGTACAACGTTGTATGTACTCATTTGTACTACTTAGAAGCTCTTATACTCATGGCTTCAGGTTTTGTGATTCAAATTAAATCTTGTTGTTGCTTTTACTTTCTTTAGTCGCAATACGATTTTAGGTCTTGACAAGTTTGGTATCTGATCACTAGGTTTGTTGGGATCGTGTGTCAATAGTGGGGTGCCTAATAGAGTCTTGTTGATCGGTATGTAGATGTCCATACCTATCTTCGAGAGGTTACAGGGCACTTGATAGGAAAAACTTTCAGTCTTGCTTCTATTCATGCATTTGATCTTTGTATCAACTATTTTGGAAAGTATCTAGTCTACTCCTTCAGCCCCAGATGTAATGCCTTCAGTTCAGGAGCTACTTCTACATGTATTAGCCAGACTTAAGGGAGCTTCTCTGACCCCCATTATACTCGATGCACCGGCTCCTACAATGTCGGTTAGCCCTTCTGCAGCTCCAGTTGATCTACATAAGGTACATGTTAGTCCTACATCAGCTCCAGTGGCTCCTCCCAAGTTTCTGCTATTCCATTTTAGCTTGATTGACCAAGTACCACTTTTGAATTTATCTATTGTACCATCTATTGCATCACCCAAGTTTATGGTACCACCAGCTTGTACCAGCCTTGCTATATATATGTCTACCGCCGAGCAAAGAGTTTTGAGAGGTTTGTATGGTTAGCTCCTCCTAGGTTTGATGGTACACCGGGTGATAGGGCTTATGACTTTTGTTAGAACTCGAAAACTCATAAGTCCTTAATCGGTTCAATTTGGAAGAGTTTGGGACCAAATATATATTTCCTCTA
>JAOTQR010040569.1:0-15390 GCA_025774065.1 Solanum ossicruentum | reverse complement strand
TGTGATGGACTTTGCTGCCAAATTTCCAGCTTTCTTCTTAGTTGGTTTTGGGTCCAAATGGCCAAGTGAATTGTAGTATACTTTGGACGTTTTTAAATAATCCTTGGACTGAAAATAAGGTCCATTTATGATACTAATACATAGGCAAAAATTACACCCTTAACATGGAATTTATACATAATCAAACTTGAATAAATTCGGCATCGAGCCTCGTCTCCGTTTAGCTATCAATTTTAAGCTAAGGTAGGTAACTCACCTACTAGATTATTAAGCCATATGATATCCTCAATAAATTTACTTAGCTTAGAGATGGTATATCATCAATTTAACTCCAACACATATACACCATCAACCCTCTTAAGCATTTAGACTCACATATCGCCCACTAACACGAGATCTAAGCACATTCAAGAACTGACGCAAATTTGCCCAAACCATAACATAATTCATTTAAATAGCATTAATACATGTAAAATGTGGAGTATTACATCAGATACGTACAAGATAAGAGAGATCATAAACAAATCATCCCCAACAAGAATGCAATATTACATTTAAAACACCATTTTCAAAATCTCAACCTAAGCGTAAAATCATCACAAATTCATCAACTTAAACATGAATGCATATGAATGATATAGGGGATGAAATATAATACTTGAAATCATATATGAGACTTAAAATTAGTATCTTAGGATTGAGTGGATTGGAAAAGATAAGGATACCACTTTTTTCATGTCCGTTTCAGCCTCCCATGTAGCACTTTCGACTTGTTGGTTCCTCCAAAGGACCTTATGGATGCCACCTCTTTGTTCCTCAGTATTTTCACTTGCCGATCCAAAAATTGAACTGGAACCTCCTCATAAGTCAAGTTATCTTCAACAAAAATCACAACATCAAGAGGCATAATAGCATTAGGATCATCAACACATTTACTTAACATAGAGACATGGAACACCGAATGAACCTAATTCATTTCACTAGGAAACGTCAACTCATAAGCTACCTTGTCAACCCTCTTTATAACCTCATAAGGACCAGCATATCTCGAACTCAACTTCCCCTATTTACCAAAATAGACCACACCTTTCATTGGAGAAACTTTCAACTAGACCCAATCACCCACTTTGAATTCAAGGTCTCTTCTTGTCACATTGGCATATGATTGATGACTTTGCGCTGTTTTCAACCTTTCCTTAATCATTCTAACCTTCTAAAGAGCCTCCATAACAAGATACGATCCCAATAAAGCCACCTCTCCAACCTCAAACCAACCAATTGATGATGTACAACATCTCCCATAAAGAGCCTCAAAAGGAGCCATACTGATACTAGAGTGATAAACTCAATCAATGGAAGATGATCACCCCAACTACCCTTAAGCTCCAAGACACACGGCCTCAGCATATCCTCAAGTGTTTGGAATGGTTCTTTCGGCTTGGCCATCCATTTGAGGGTGAAAGGTTGTGCTAAGGTGAACTTTTGTACCAATACCTCATTGGAAAGATTTTCAAAAGTGTTAAGTGAATTGGCACCACTATCCAATATAATGGACAAAGGAACCCCATGTAACCTCACTAACCCATGGATTTACAACCATGCATACTCTTCAGTGCTATAAGTGGTCTTAATTAGTAGAAAGTGAGCCGATTTCGTTATCCTAACAACCACAACCCAAATGGAGTCAAAACCTTTTCTAGTCTTGGGAAACCAAACCACAAAATCCATATTAATCACCTCCCACTACCAAGTAGGAATCTCTATGTCTTGGGTCAGACTACCCCGCCTTTGATGTTCGGCTTTGACTTGTTGACAACTGTGGAAATCAGAAATGAATTTGGTAATGACCTTCTTCATGCCTCGCCATCAATACATATCCCTGAAGTCTCTATACATTTTGGTGGAACCAGGGTGGATAGAATAAGAAGAATTATGGGCCTCATCAAGGATTTTCTCCCTCAAACCACCAACAGAAGGCACACAAACCTACTTGGTACCTAAGGGCACTATCTCCCCCTTGGGAGAAAACCTCTACTTTGCGCTCTTTCACCAAGGCTTTCAATTCAAGCAGGGAGGAATCAAGATCTTGTTTTGTCATTACCTCATCAACCAATGAAGACTTAGACATCAACAACAATAACAAACCCATCATCACCAACCTCTTCCAACCTATCCCCCAATTTAGCCAATTGATGCACCTCCCCATCCATTTCCTTTTAACCACCATCAACATGAGTTAGGTTGCCCATGACCCTACTCAAAGCATCCGCCATAACATTTTCCTTACCCGGATGATAATACACACTCATATCATAGTCTTTAAGAAGTTTCAACCATCTTCTTTGCCTCAAATTGATATCTTTTTGAGTGAAAACATATTAGAGTCTCTTGTGATCAGGGAACACATCAACATTCACTCCATACAAGTCGTGACGCCAAATCTTTAATGCAAACACAACAGCAGCTAATTCTAGATCATGTATAGGGTAGTTTGTTTCATGTACATTGAGTTGTCTAGAAGTATAAGTTATTACCTTAACATTTTGCATCGACACACAACCCAAACCAACCTAGGAAGCATCACAATACACCACAAATCCCTCAAGTCCATCCAGTAATGACAATATAGGAGTGGATACAAGCTTGTCTTTTAATGTTTGGAAGCTCCTCTCACACTCATCGGTCACACAAACTTAACCTTCTTTTGTGCAATTTGGTCATAGGGGAAGAAATGGAGGAGAACCCGTTCACAAACCTTATATAATAACCTATTAAGTCCAAGAAGCTCCTAATATCTAACGGGGTTAATGTTCTAGGACAATTTCTAATCACATCGATCTTCTTTGGATCCACGTTAATACCATTCCCCGACACCACATGACCCAAGAATGCAACCTCCTTCAACCAAAATTCACATTTTTCATATTTGGCATACAATTTCTCCTCCCTCAATCTTTGCAACACAACCCTCAAATGCCTTATATATTCCTCCCTACTCTGTGAATAGATCAAAATATCATCAATGAAGACCATCACAAAGGAATCACGGTCAGGTTTGAAGACCCTATTCAATAGGTCCATGAAGATAGCCAGTGCATTGTCAACTAAAAGACATCACCACAAATTCATAATGCCCATATCTTATCCGGAAGGCCATCTTGGGAATATCACACTCCCTCACCCTCACTTGATGATATCCAGACCAAAGATCAATCTTAGAGAAATGGTTAGCCCCTCGCAATTTGTCAAACAAATCATCAATTCTTGAAAGAGGATACCTATTCTTGATAGTGACCCTATTGAGTTGTTGGAAGTCAAATCCTAAGGGACCCATCCTTCTTCTTACCAAACAACACCAGTGCACCTCAAGAGGATCGGCTAGGTCTAATAAATCCCTTCTCCAACAAATCCTTCAATTGTTCCTTCAACTCCTTCAACTCTGATGGGACCATATAGTAAGGGGGAATAGAGATAGGTCCAGTATCGGGGAGGAAGTCTATACCAAAATCTATATCCCTTTCGGGAGGAACACCGGGAAGGTCATTCGGGAAGACATCAAGGAACTCATTTATGATCAGAACCAAATTTATAGAAGGGTCTTTAGAATCCACATCTCTAACCCTCACAAGATGGTAAAGGCACCCCTTAGAGATCAACTTACGGGCTTTAATGTAAGAAATGAATCTACCCTTGACCACCATATCTTGAATCTCCCACTCAAGGATGGGTTTATTAGGGAATTGAAACTTGACCCTAAGGTTTCTACAATCAATGGAAGCATAGTAGGCATGCAACAAATTCATCCTAAGAATGACACCAAAATAAACCATGTTCAGTTCAGTAACATCACAAGGCAACAACTTATGCAAAATGCAAATAGGATATCTTCTATAAACGTTCCTAGCAATAATAGAGGCACCAATAGGAGTACACACTTCACATGACTCATGTAACTACTCAGGGTCAACATGAATTTTTTGGGCAACAAAGGGGGTAACAAAAGAAAGTGTGGCAGCTGAATCAATCAAGAATATACATCAAGGTCAACGATTTTCAACATACCGGTAACAACATCGAGAACCTCACCAACCCCTTGCCTCCCATGTAGAGCATAAAACTGATTGTGCCTTAGGGCACCAACTTGAGGACCACCTCTACCCAATGGAATTGCATTTGTACCCCGACCCTTGCCACGGTTTCTTGGAAAATCCAACCTTTTGTGACCAAGCTCCCCACAATCAAAGCATGCACTAACCCCCTTCAAATACGGGCCCTTACAACTCTTCCCATATGTAGGACACGCATCAATGAGAGCCATACTGCCAACATCTGGAGACCTAGGGAAGTCATTGGCAAACCACCTATTAGTAGCATGAGAAGACCCTTGACCTTGATTGAACCGGCCACCCCTTTAGAACTTACCCCCAAGACGAGCCCTTTTGTCCTCGTGTCCCCTTCTCTTCCTCAACTTATCCTCCTCCATTTTCTCAACATATGTTATCAACCGAGACAAGTCCATGTCACTAATTAGCAAAGCGGATTGGCATTCTTCACTCTCCAAGTTCAAGACCCCCATCACAAATTTGTTCATCCTAGATCTAGGATCTGCTACCAAATGAGGAACATACTTTGAAAGTTGATTAAACTTGAGGGTGTACTTCCTCATACTCATAGCACCTTGTTTCAAGTTCATGAACTCTATTTCCCTAACCTTAAGAGGGAAAAATCGATTAAGGAAATCCAATTTGAACTCCTAACAAATAACCACATTACCAATTCCTTTCTCCCCCTTCCATTAATCATACTATATTTGGGCTACCCCTTTGAGCTGGTATGTTGCCAACTCCGTCTTTTCATTTGGCCCAAATCCTATTATATTCAAGATCTTTGTAGATCAATAATGAACTCTTGTGGATCTTCATTTACCTTTGACCCATAGAACAACAGAGGATTCATCCTCAAGAAGTCCCTTACCCTAGATCCCAGTTTAGTAGCATGAGGGGCTTGGGCCCCTTGATTGACTTGATTGGCCACAATTGGGGAAGCATATTGAGGGTGTCCTGGAGCTTACCATTGGAAGGTTGCTCCCCTAGATTTTGGGCCTTTCTTCCTTTAGTATTTGGCATGATACAGCATAGCAAAGAACAATCATTAGGAGGGAAAAACTTACTACAACTCAATAGCATGACTTAGAACATGAAGAAGTGAAAATTTTCCTAAAACACCTCATAGCCTCCAATTCATAGTCATGGCGTGCTTCACATCCATGAATAATACTTTGATCGACGCAGTGTGTTGGACTTCGAGATCTATCAACCTAGTGCTCTGATACTAAGTTTATCATGACCCAAGCCTAGGGCCTATATGTAACACGGTGAATGGGGAACGCGAAGGAACCCCAAACAAACCTCTTAACTTATCATTACACATCATTGATCGTGGAAGCATATAAAACATATAAACAGTAAGAATAGGGGCTAAGGGGAAAGCTTGCATAATATCATAATTAAGAGACAAAGAGTCAAAGTTCATACCGTAGATATATAACATGTCTAAAAAACACCTCTGATACTTAGATAAGTGCGGGGGACAAGACAAAGTAACTTGGCTCACCCTCATAGTCAAAATAGACACTAAAGAAGAATGTCTAAATACATAATAAGAGAAACATAGCCTAAGGTCCCCGAAGTGGAGGACTTACCAATGAGCTTGAGTAGTACCAAACTAGACACGTGGAAGAGGAGGAAGATAAACTTAGGCCCCGGTTCCTACCTGGTGATATCATATAGGCAAGAGTATGCTTTAGTACATTTAAATGTACTAAACATGTAGGATGCAATGCAACAAGCGATGTGCATCATAATCAAATGCATAACAATAGGCAATTGGCATAATATAACAATATGGCATGTATGGTCATGCATAAGTAAAACATGCTTGGGTAACTCATGCTCATATCGGATATCATATGTGTAGAAGAGACCAAGCTAGCTTTCAAAAGTACAAACCCCTTAGTAGGTTGGTGATGATGCCACCAAATTACTTAAGTGGTGAGGTACAAACCCCTTACTAGGTTGATGAGTACAAACCCCCATATAGGCTGATGATGATGCCACCTCATCATCCTGGTGGTGAAGTACAAACCCCTCACTAGGTTGATGACTACGAACCCCCATCTAGGTTATTCGTGCTCTTGGTCCCCCCGAATTGGGCAATGTTCTAAAGTAACACTTTATATAGAATTCAATATATACATAAGCGCATTTCATCATCATAACAACATTCCTATCACATCTCATGCTTTGGACCTTCAATTCCTCAAGAAACCATAGCTGGACATTTTATTAAACACTTGACGGGTGTGTAGCAGGGGTACAAGACCATATAATTTAGAGATAAAATCATATAAAGAAAATCCATTGAAAATCCATCAATCAACACCTTGCATCACCCTCAAGCAATATATATCAAAATCTCTCAATAATCGTTACAATAGATCCAAGATTTATAGCTCAAATCATAGCAAAACAATCACAACTTTAAATAACTTTAACATAGTTCATAGAAATGTTCATACTAGTAAACCTATTTGTAAAATGAACTTTAAATCATGCAAATTGAATAAAAATGAGATTAGGACACAATGGGTGGAAGAACCTAATGGCTAAAACCTACATACTTTAGCTTTGGAGAAACTCTTGATGAAGATTGAAAATAGAGGCTTGAAGCTTGAAGGAAATCCTTAGTTCCGGATGAGGATTTTCATACTTGAATTTAGGAGTGAAAAATATGGCTAAGTGTTTGAGTGAGTATTGGGAAATGTTTAGGATGATATGAGGGTGAAATATTGCTAAGTATAGGTAAAAACACGTTTGGGAACACTTACTCCCAAGACTCAAAAGTCTTAGACCGCAAAAAAATAACTCGGCAGAATTTACACAGGTCCACATCGCAAATATATCGTGGAGACCAAGTTTACACATGTCCACGACAGCTGCGCATCGTGGCACTGTTGCGGACCAACTCTAGAAATTAAAATCTTGGAAATTTGAAATTGTGATTCGATTGCACTAAAATAGGAGTTAGACCCATTTCCCACTCAAAATGACCCCCCGATCAAGTATATAAAGTCAGATTTTTGATATCGCATATATATTTTGAGATGTATGGAATTTAAAATTTTGGGCATTCTGAGGCAAATTTTCGAGAACTTTTCAGGATCATTTCAATACTAGATTCTTCTAATAATGCCTTTTTGTATATTTCCAGCAAATCCTAGTTTATATTCTTTTTCAAGAGGTAAAGCCGTGCAATGAAATGCTCTTTTTTAATTTTTAAGTCAACCGTATAATAAAAATACTTTTTTACATGATTTTGCACTTTCTAGTAGAACACGTGACCTTTCCGTGTCTCGGAGTGGGTTTATGATAGAAAAATATTGGCCTAAACTCATTCCTAAGACAAAATAGAAAAAACTAAAATTTGTGCAAAAATGAATAGTGTGGGAACACCTCAATAATGCGCCATTGTACCCTCGTAGTTCAAATTTTTTCAAAAAATTTTCAAAATTAAGTAAGAGCAGTTGAGACTTATCCCAAAACCCTGATATGCATGGACCCTCAAATATTCACTCATTTTAGACCCTATTCCTCTCACAAACTCTTCCAAAATCTTCCCAAAATCCCTCTTCCCAAAATCATCCAAACTCCTAGGGTTTCAAGTTCTTCCATTGAAGGCCAAGTGTCAAGGTGATTCCCTAAGTTTCTTTAAGTCTTTTTCATCAAAAGTTCAAGACATTAAGGTATGTGGGTCCTTCATCCATGGGCTCTACCAACAATAGAGCCCCAAAATCCTTTTCACTCAATTTTTTTGAAATTCATGGTTAATTTCTTATTGGTACTTCTTATATTGATGTTATGCGTGATTTATGTTGAAAATTATCATCTATTGAATTAAATTTAATGAACTATTTCGAGGGTTTATTATTATGAATTGTCTATAATATTCAAGTTATGTATGTCATGATGCCATGGAATACTATGAAGTTGAGAATTTTACAAGATGAATTTCATGTTCCCATATTTATGTTTTGAAAGATGTTATGAATTATTTTGGTGGGTTGTTTTGAGAATTATTTAAGTCAATGAGTTTCACTACATTGATGCATAATCCACTTGAATTGCATGATTTAAAGCTTTCATAAGCTTTCTAATGAAGTATGATTTCAAAAGATGCATGTCGTAGAGATGAGGATACTGAGATGAATGTGTGGTCACACCATTCGGGAGAAACTAGAGGTGGCCCTGGTGATCGAAAAGATGAGGGAAGCGAGAGTACGATGGTTAGGACATATGCAGAGAAGGAGTATCGATGCTCCTATTATGAGGTGAGAGAGGTTAGTTTTGGGAGCTACATGGAGGGGTAGAGGTAGACTAAAAAAGTACTAGGGGGAGGTGATCATACATGACATGGTAGAACTTGATCTCACTGAGGACATGACCTTAGATAGAAAAAAGTGGAGGTCGCGAATTAGAGTAGTAGGCTAAATTAGTATTATTATTATTATTATCATTGTTATTAATATTATTATTATTATTATTATTATTATTATTATTATTATTATTATTTTATGTGTTCTCATTATTTGTCGTATATGTGTTAGTTTTATCATATTTGCATACTTTTATGTGCTATTCATTGATAGTCGCTCATTCTGTTCCCTCCCCTCCCCTTCCCTTTCCTTTTTATCATATCTAGTTCTTTCTTATTATGGGTTTTGAGATGAGGGTTACCAGAAAACAGCCTCTCTACATCTATGAAGTAGTGGTAAGGTCTGCGTACATTCTACTCTCCCCAGACCCCACTTGTGGGATTTCACTGGGTATGTTGTTGTTGTAATGAAGTTTGATTCAAAATGATCAGGGTTCTGAGTATGTGTTACAAAATTTTATAGAGGTTATAAATATTGAGGAATCCCTTTTTAAATGTAGAAGTTGGTGATAAGGACAATCCTCACCAAAAGGATGGATCCTCTTGTTATAAGGACGATTCTCACAAGATGGATCATAAGTTTGGTGAGCTACTCTTTATATGATGATGCCATGTTTTATAAGCTAATGAATGTATATAATTATGCGTATGTTTCTAATATATTATGTGGGAATGACTTAGCACCGAATGAGGAACGAAGGTGGGTTTTGGTAAGGGAATTCTAGTAGCAATATCATGCTTCATTAACTGTGTGCCACCATAGTAGCCCTTATATGCCAGACTAATGGATCCACGTAGACCATTCTATTGATGAAAGATGCATGCTTAAGTTGACGGAGTTCCGCTTGGCAAGTGGGCTCCCCGTGCCAACATAGGGGGTTATGTTTGATTCCATGTAGTAGCCCATATGGTCTTACATGTTAGTCATAGTCTCCTCCCATATATGTATGTTATACCATGAAGCTATGTTTTACCATCCAAGCATGTTTTGACTAAGGCATTGATCATTCATGTCATATTGAGATCATTACCTTTGTATGTGATTATGCATCTTCTCTATTATGGCTTATGATCTCATGTTGCATAGCATATCACATAATAGTACATTCAAAGTACTAATTCATATTTTTACTACATGATCTAACTAATTAGGGACCATAATATTTCCCCATCCCCCTCCTCGTGGCGAGTTCAATGTGAAAAGATCCTTGCTTATGGTGAGTCCTCCAGTTTGAGGGTAATAACCATTTTCTATCTTTCTTATCTGAAGACAATGTTGCTTATACTTTTTATCTTGAGGGTGATCCAGGGATATGTCTTGGTCGTCGTCGCACTTATGACTTAAAGTATTGTTGTATACTTATGCTATGTATGTATTATGTGATGTTTATGCTTCTATGAAGGTTTTTCCTTAGTTCCTGCCCCATGTATCTTGATGCTTGATGTTATTAATGAGATGATTAATTTCCCTATGTCCCTACTCCCCATAGAGTGTGTTCCATGTTTTGTTTCCCTTACCATGTGTTGATGAGATTGAATGATAGAAATTCCTTACCCCTTTTTCCCATAGATTGCATCATAAGTGTCGAATCCTCTTAGTGTGACTATTTGACTCTAATGAGTCTTGTTTAGTGTATCCTTGGGTTTTCCATTCACCATATCGCTCCTAAGCCCTAGATGTGGGTTGTGACAATTTTGGTTTCAAAGAACTAGATTTGTAAATGGGCCTAAAAATTCAAACATACCACTTTGAGTAGAGTCTTGTTCATGGTTGTGAAGTTCTCCACAACTATGAATTGGTGGCTATGAGGCATTTAAGAAATGAATCACTTCTTTATGATTTATTTCATGCCATTAGAGATGTCTAAGGTTATTCTCTTAACTAACAATACCCTCTTTGCAATTTCTAGATAATTTAGCCAAGGAGAGCATGTTTTCCTAGGGAAGTGACCGAAGACTAAGTCCCTCTATGTAATAATAGAAGGGTGTCACCCTTGCAAAATTTAGAGTCGCCTTTATGATGTTGGCCTAACTCATGGTCAACTAAGAAAATCGGGAGGTTGTAGTTCCCCCCTAAGTACCTTCACCGGTGACAAAAATTTGGGATTTTAGGAGAATGACCCATTGGATTACCATGTATCAAAAGTTGATGAGGACTTAGTATACTTCCTTGATGAGGCCTATAGAATCATAGTCGTTATTAGGGATCCATCGAAGGAGGAGACCGAGCTTATGGCCTACTAATTGAAAGGGGTGGCAAAGGTTTGGTACGACCAATGGGTAGATGAAAGGGTAGTAGAATTAGGCCAAGTTGAATGGGAGGAGTTCAAAGTAACATTTTTGGATAGATTCTTTCCATTGTAGTTGAGGAAGTTAAAGTGCAAGAGTTCATAAACCTCAAGAAAGAGCATATGAATGTGAGATAGTAAGATGACAAATTCACCAAACACTCCAAGTATGCCCATTTGATGATAGCATATTTGAAGTGTTGAATTTGGTGTCTAAAGAGTGCAAAATGGTTTTGCTTATTTAAGAAATGGAAATCTCCCACCTAATGATCTATATGGAACAAATTCAGGAACATAAGTTGAGAGAGAGGTCAGGAGAGTCCTTGAAGGCTCGGATAGATGGTTGTGGATTCTCCCACCATAGAGATGGTGTCCAAGGTAAATTCTAGGTTGGTCAAATACAAGTGAATCAAGGGTCCTCCAATACTCTTCCTCCCAAGTTCAACAATGTTAAGGGGTCTAACCCAAAAACCCCAAGAAGGTTCGAGTACACGAGATTCACCAAATTGTTTGAAAGGTGTGAGGCCCCATAACGGTGATTGTTTAGCCAACTAAAATGCATGCTTTAAATTTGGCAAGGCTGACCACCACATAAGGTATTGTAGAAGTGTGAATTGCGCGTACCCGACTCTAAGGTGGAAAAGCATAAGGATCCCAAAGAGCCAATAGGTTTTATGCCCTTCATGGTCGCTAAGAAGTTGAGGAAGCCTTGAATGTGGTTACAAGTATCTTAAATATTTATGATTGTGATGCATATGCACCATTAGATCTGGGCCTAAATGTATCTTTTGTCACACCATTTTTTTGCTAATAGATTTCATGCATGTTCCAAAATTCTAGTTAAACCGTTTAAAGTTAGCACTTTTGTCGATGAGTTCATTGTTGCGCAAAGAGTCTGTAGAAGTTGTCCCATTAATGTGCTATCAAAATAAAACACTTTTGATGCTTAAAATATGGAATTTTTTGTGTTCTCAATGCATTGTTAATAGGTTTGATGTGTTTTTGTGAATAATAGGTAGAAGTTACTGATTTTGAGGATTCACGAGACCCTTTACAGGTCATAGAGTAATCTACAAGCCGTGAAGAAGGTTTCATGTGCAATTCCAATGAGGGGCCGAATTTCTGAAGTTTGGTTTACGAACATGAAGATGAGTCATAGAACACATTATGAGTCATAAATCGAGTATCGTACCTTGAGGACCAAAGAATTAGGACTTTTTGAAATTGCATCAGATGAAACCCTCAACGAGCCATAGAGGGCTATCATAAAAGCTAAGTCCAAAATCAAACAGTTTATGAAAGCTAGACTATGAGTCTTAAATCACTATACGGCCTGTAGAGCACTTCAGGAGCATGTTGACCCAGTTATCCTATTTTGTTTTGGATTTGTGTTTTCAGCATTATAAATAGGTTTGTAGGTTACTTTTCTTGAAGAGAGAAGTGAGATACCATGGAGAAAAACATTGGAGAGTTGAGAAACACTTGTAAACTTTAATTTCATCTTCTAATTACAATCTTGTGGTTCTCATTAAAGCTTTGAATTTTCTTGTTCTTAATTGAATTGTGTAAGTACTCTATCATCTTATTCAAATTCATGACTCTTGCATTTACAAAAAACATGAGTAGCTAAATCCACAACTAGGGTAGTGCGAACCATGAAGAACAAACAAGGTAAAATCAGACAACTTATAATTCTTGAAAAGTGTGCATGTATATATTAATTAATTCTCTTCATTTTGAATGTTATATAGTGGTGGAAAATATTAGAACCTGTCTAGTGTTACTGACTGGACCAAGGTAGTAATGAATAGGAAAAGAGATTAATTAACATGATTTTATCGATGTTTCTCGTTTAATCAACCGAACTATCCCAAGGGGAGGTTGTACTGGGACAATAGGTAACGGTTAATAATGTCATATTGCGGGGATAGACTGAGTCACATAGTGAGACTTGCCTCTCACCTTGGCCAAAAGGTTTAGTGAAATTAATTTACCACTCTGCATGCTACATACTTGAAAAGAATTCGATTATCCGGTGATACTAAGTTAGGGAATCATAGGAACACAATACTCTAGTTTCATGTCATATTGATTTAACTTTTGTCTTAGGTTAGAAGTACTTTTTATTAGTGATAATAACCATAACCCCCCTCCCGCGTAGGGAGATAAGTTGGTTGATAAACTCAAATTGTACAATTGAATTATTCTAAGTATACAATATTCCCTTATGTTTGATTCTGACCTAATTAGGTTCTATTTCTTGACAACAACCACTTTAGCCTCAAAAAGAATGTGTAGCTTGAGTGACATTAAGATTTTGGTGTAGTTACTAGGGAATACGGCTAGACTTGTCTAATTCAAGTGATTTGTGAATCACTCTATATTTCCTAATTTTACATCTTTTGTTGCTTTTGCTTTCTTTTATAATATAGGTATAGTGTATGCCTAATTTGCAAAGTCGAGGCATACCTTTGGCTCTATTTGACCTAGAGATCCAGAGAAGACTGAGAAGAATAGCCCAAGACAATGCCAACAATGTGACAAATGCAGCTCTGAGTCGAAATGAGAATTAAAATACCGATAATGAAAATCCACCTCTTTTTGAGGACATAGCTCCATAACCACAAGACTTCAGTACCGAAGCTTATCAGTGGAATCAATATCGGTTGAATCCTATTGCTATGGAGGTTACTAGAGCTATTCTCTTACCACTATTACCGACAAATGCAAAGTTCATAAGCTCGAATGTTTTCTTCAGATGCTACAGAACCATGGGTTGTTCGCGTTCCTACTATCAAATGATATGCACAACCATCTACACAACATTGCAGTTGTCTACAAGAATGTGATGGGAACACAAAATCTATCTATATATGTTGTGGGACTTCATGACTTCCCATTATATCTGATAGTCAATGCAGCATTATGGCTACCTGAGCTTCTGCAGTGTTCGATCCCTAGTTGGTCTAAGTTGTAGTGGGCCTTTTTAGAGAGGTACTTCCCGAGATCAAAGAAGCTCAAGTTGAGAGACCAAATCAAGAACTTTGAGCAACTTCCTAGTGACTCAATTAGTACTGCATGAGAGAGGTTCACTAAGTGCTTGAGGAGTGTCCCAAACCACAAAATGATTGATGATGCCTTGGTGGAGATCTTCTACCTTGCCTTTAATGAGAATAGTCAAAGTTGTGCTACTACTATTATGGGGGCATGTTCTTAGATCAACCATTTGTAAAGATCGTGAAAAGGATGGAGAAAGTGGTCAAGGCCAATCATGCATGGCAGCAAAGAGATAGAGCATCTACCAAAAGTTCATGCGTTATCAGTATTAGTTCAGAGCAAGCTAAAATAAATGAAGAGATTATGTAAGAGCTTACTCGAATCCGCACAAATGTGGAGGTGATGATAAAGTAGAATCATGAACGAGTCAATGTAGTTGTCAATCTGCCTCCAAGATCACTCTTATATGATGATCCCTACTATACGGAGGGCACTTGCTTCATTACAGATAAGACCTGGGATTTTTGGACCAATGCCTAAGGGTCCAATCAAGACTATTAGCGCCAAGGTCAAGGAAACCAAGGTTGGAACTTTAATCAAGATGGAGCTTCCACAAACAACTGTAGAGGGTATTGTGATATTAATCGGGGTCAAGACAGAGAGGCAAATTGGGGCATCAGAGATATTACTGAAATGGTCCATATATGCGACCAAACTGCGATATTAGTTCTAGTAGTTCTAGAGTTGAGGAGATCTTTGATCGCCTGTTGAAGAAATCTGAGACACATGATGAGACTGTAAGGGGGATGAAATCTTACATCTTTAGCATAAACCAGAAATCAAGTCACATTTTGTTTCCATCAAGCTGCTTGAGCAATAGCTTGGTCAAGTATTAGCTAAACTAAATTAGTGTCAGAGGGGTACACTGCCTAGCAACACAATTCAGAACCTAAAGAATAAAGGTCAATGCATAGCAGTTACTACTCGTGGTGGCAAGAGTACCATTGATCCTCCCATGTCAGTGGATGAGAATGATATTCAAGAGGAGACAGTTGAGATCAAGGATGTTGATATTGGAGATTATCTTGGCATAGATAAAGTGAGGGATACTACAGAGGAACCACAGAAGCTGGAGCCGATTCCTAGGCCTCCTCCTCCCTTCCCTTAGAGAATCAAAAAGAAGGACGCGAAGGGTAAGTTCAAGCACTTTCACTCCATGCTCAAATAACTCTCCATCAATGTCCCACTCATCGAAGCATTGGTGAAGATTCCAGGGCATGCAAAGTTCATGAAGGACCTAGTTATAAAAAACATACTGTGAGTCAGGAGCTTTTGCAAAAGCTCCAACATTGCAGCGCTATTGCTACAAGTTCTTTGGTTCGAAAGTGAGAAGATCCTGATACTTTTACCATACCCTGTACCATTAGAGATGTGGAGGTCTATGTCACGACCCGAAAATGGGTGTGATGGCACTCGTCTATTCCCACCAAGACAAGTCAGCCTACAACCCAACTATAATATTAAAATGCGGAATTATGATCAAAATAAAAGTTCAATTTAATGAAATCCCCCAAGACCTGGTTGTCACGTGCACAAGCTTCTAATGTATTACAAT